>JBAMNC010000388.1:732500-1017500 GCA_037902135.1 Cetoscarus ocellatus
TCTCAACTTTGAATGGACTTTAGAGCGACAATTCGACAGTGCACTAGCCCAGCTACAAGGCTATTCAACAGCTAGCAGGCCATTTAATTTATTTTAATTACCAGTGTTGATTGCAAAATGATTTTCCATGAATATGAAAATCTTTTGGATAAAGATTTACCATGTTGTGACTCTGAGCCATGCTTTGTCTGCTGAAGCTCCTCTGTTGTTGTCCACACAGGCATGAATTTTTGGCATATCTTCTATGTTGACTGTAGCAGCTATTGCTAAGTCTGCTAGCTCACTCTTCAGAGGTAAAACACAAACTCTGTTGGAGGTAGACAGTCTCACACAAGCACGATTCTTGTGTGAGAACAGGAAAAAAGCTCACTATCCAGCATGAGCGTAAGTTGAGACATTTCTAACACAGTCTTGCTGCAACTTCTTGTGAGTTATTTCTCTTGCATTCTTTCTTGTGGAATTCACTTCCCATTCTCTTTTCTTCTGCACAAGTTTCACTTGAACCAAAACACTTCTGGGCCTGTACCAGGTGGCAATCCCTGGGGGAAGAAAGAGGCCTATGCAGAAGTGCCAAAAGCTGTAGTTCCTTAAGTGCCCACTTGAGGCTGGCTGCTGGAAACTTGGAGGTGGTTCAAAAAAGGGCTTCGGTCTAAATATTTAATACATTTATTTGCTCTTACTATGCAGGGGGATTTTTTTTATATCCCACTGTTTTTATTTTATTGAAGATTAATGGTTTTAGACGTAGGGAAATTATTGACATGGCAAGATGTCCACACTAAATCATTATTGGTCTGATGGCCTTAAATCCTGCCTCAACAAGGCCTCTGCATCTGTGAGTTAGTTGAGCTCAAGCTTGATTGAGATGACATCTATGATACTGCAGTGTCCATTATGACACATCAACAATGTTCCAAAGGCTCGTTAGATAATCAAATGGCTGATGTCACGTGGCTGTTTTCCAATTATTTTTACAATCTATGGTCATTGCCTTTTTAACCTTTTAATAACACTTTTTAACAATTTTAGAAAAATTGACATGTGAAATATTGCAAAATGCACTTATTTTTTACAATGGATTATTAAGGTAATTTAACAAATTATTTTTGCAGCTTATTAATGCATTTTCTTAATTTCTTTGTTATACCCTTAGTAATGGCAACTGAAATTGACAGGAATTTCAGAATTATATGATAATACCCATCTGCTCTATTAAAAAAATATTTAAATGATATTTATCAGGTTATGACATTGATATATTTGAATATGGAACCTTAAAGTCTCACTTCAATTTGGCCTCTTTGTTTGTTACTTAATAGTTGACATTCATAGCAAAGCAAATTGGATTACATGGAATGTTACACATCTGGTATATGACTTGTAAAGCTGTTCATAACATCTTTTGAGGGAAATTTTCACAAACCATAATATTCCTAGCAGGTTGACAGCTGTACTTAATTATTGCCATGCAAAATTACACCTGCTGTCCCTGAAATCTTCCAAATACATATTTCAATCCTGATTGGAGGAAAAGAAACAAAACAAGCCTTTCTGCCATGGCTGCAGGTAGCTACGCATGTGAAAGGATAAGACTCACTGGGCCCTAATTTCCCGGCGCAACTCAGGGTGGCGCAGCCTGGTGCACCCCACGCAGTGGTAATTTTGTCCGGCACCCCGACATGTGCAGCCAATTTGGCAGACTGGCTATGCCGAGATGGGTGTGACGGCGCACCAGGGGGAGGTGTCAACAGATTTAGCTTGGCACAGTGACAATTTCGTGCCAAAAAAACACACCGAAGGTGAGCTGAAAGCTCGCCAGCTCCAATCTGGTCTATTCTCAGCGCAGGCGAAGTGCACCCGAGCAGTTGTTATTTGGCTGACAGGCGCACAGTGCGCACACGTCACCAAAACCTCACAGGCATCCAGAGTGTCAGGCAAATTTCAATGCAATAAACAATCACAGCAACCACTATTTAATGTAACCTTCTTAGCCAGCATATACATTTGTATCTATATTAATTGTCCCGTCACATCTGATGTCAGATCAGAGACATTTGTCATAATGGAAACTCAACCTGACGGCAGCTGGAAGAGAGACGAAAACTAACGAGTTCACATCTCTCAGCCAACCACAAACAGCCACATCATCTGATACGGAGTATCCAGCTTCTCTCATCTCATGAAATTCAAATGAAAAGAAAAAAGAGAGAGACGCTTGCTGAATAAATGTAAGTCACTCTGTGTCTTAAGGACTTACCTTTGATTGCCCATATTTCTCTGTTTTAATCTTTGTTCTTAACGTGATCTTAAAAGATGAAGTACATTATTGCAAGGAGGATGAGGAGGAGATATCGGGAGAGAGTATTTCACCAAAAGTTCTGCTATTTGGCGATGACAGATCAGGAATGCAGGTGGATCACAAGTATGATGAATGGATTAGCCTGCTGCTGTGTTTAAATGTAATTATCACTTAATTTTGTACTCCTATTTATGAGACAGGAACAGATTACATCTGTCCCGTGAGGTGGTCCACACGTTGACGTGCATTGTGGCCTCTGATGCGTGGCCTGGTGGCCCCTGCGCTCTCCCAGTTGCTGTAAAAGTGACAGCGGCTCTGACCTTCTACGCCACCGAGGTGAAATTGACACTGCCCCTGGTCTACGAAATTAGAGCCCATACTGTTGGACACTGGGAGACATGATATATTCAAGGAACTACTGAGCCCAGCCAGACTTTAGGTGAATACAAGGTATTAAGGGAATACTGCAAATTTCCGGCCTCACCTTAGCTGAATGTTTTCTGTTTATATGCTCCTCTATGCTGTTTTGTTACAGAATTGATATAAACGTGAAACTACATTACATTACAGCATTGTGTGCGGCCAGAGTTTCTCAATTGGTGGATTAGGTTAGAAAAGTGGGTCATTGAGCCCTTTTTAGTGGGTCCTAGATTGCCTGGATAAAAAAGTATGGTAAAAATATGTGGATCATAAAAATCAGTGGATCAGCACACATTCACTTTACTTTTCTTCCTGTCGTCATTATACTAAATACATTTCATTTGTTTCATTAACTATTAGCATCTGATTCTTCTCCATTTTCTTGTTACACACGCACACACATATACATTTCTGAGCAAATTATTTTTTTGAAACAGTACTGTCTTTTTGTGATGTGGTTCATAGAGATCTGCTGTCCCCTCCAACCACCTTCACGGTATGATTTACATTAAAATGGAGGACTCTACTTAATAAAAAGGGCACTCCATTTGATATATTCACATAAAGCAAACCAACATTTCTTCCCCTTGTATATTTTTCAAATTATGAGAAAGATAAACTCTTAAAGTGGACTTCCTGGTTTGTGTTGCAAGAAAACCCAAAATGATTTATCACACCAGACAGTCAACATCTTAACGTGTCTTTTCCGAAATATGTGAAATTTCCCTTTTACCCTTTAGAAGAGGAACATTTGGAGGTCAGTTTTTCTCAGAGACCTCAATTTGAAAAGAGAGGTAAATTCATTGGCAAAACAGCTCACTCTGTACCTATCTACATGCTGTCTTTGGTCGTACTTGTCATCTTATGTTAATGTTTTGGTTGAGTTCCCCCTTGTGGTTATTTCTGAGTATTTTGAGTATTTTGTATTTAAGCTTGTTCTAATTTATTGCTTTTTATTTCTGCAATTTGTTCATTAACATGGATTGCAGAAAAAAGAAAGTGCTATAGAAATTTGATAATTAAAAGTCTTCATATAGAATGCAATGATGTGCTGGAACATGCAGGACATAAAAGAAAAGAAAAAGGGGTTGGCTCTTAAATCATGTGTGATTTTTCACCTTCAATAAACTGCAGGATTGTGTTTGTGTTAGATTTATCTCTTTACCATTTACTCTGCATATGTGTATGTGTGTGCATGCCTGTCTGCAGGAGAGTATAAGGAATTCTGCAAATTCGTCCGCATTGCCTCTGCAATAGGCCTAATTAATACACACTCAAGGGTTGATAACATTGTGGCTGAAAGTAGATCTCCTTAAGAGATACTTAATCCAGCTAAAGATTGCACTGCTCCCCTCTCTTCCATGGCATCACAATCAAAGATATTGGGTGGGTCTCTAGTGGACTCATTAGCAGACTGCTCAGCGGTGGGGGTCTCTGCACTGGCTCAGGTTCCCCCTCCTCCTGCCTCACACATAAACCTCACCCTCTCTACATACTCACAAAAAACACACAAACACACACAAACAGCACTGGCTGACCCCAGCAATCAGAGATGCTGGTGTTATTATGACATTCATTAAGCATCACTGATGGAAACCCTGCACTCTCTCATCGGCTCTGAGATTAATCACCACCTTAGCAGCAAGCTACAGTCCGCCCACTGTCTCTGTGTGTACGGGTGTGTGTGTGTGTGTGTGTGTGTGTGTGTGTGTGTATACATGTGCAACGAGGTCTCTTCTTACTAGGGCAGGGGTCAGATATCAGGGGCAGGAGTGATCAGTAGATACTCAGTGAACAGCATCCAGGCTAATGTTAAGAGATAGCAGGATAACAGCTGATTGTTATGGCATCAACTTAATGGTGTTGCCTCTCCATGTACCCGCTCTTTAAAAAATTAAACACAAAGTCAGCCAATTGGGTGCTTTAAGACATAAAATATATGTTTTCTTGTCTATGTGCTCTGAATTATTTATAATTATTATTGTAATTCAGTAAAGCCCCTGTGAGAACGTCTAAGCTCGTCATAAAACAAGCTGAAACGAACATTGATACCTCTTTAGGAGCTGCAAAGGCTTTTTTAAGTTAATCTCTGGGGCTTTGTTGTGCCTGTATTGACAGAAAGATAGATACAGTAGACAGGTTTGTAAAAGGCAGTTAGAGAGTACAGGAGGACACTTTGCAAATGGGCCTCAGGCTGATTTTCGAACCCAGGCCGGCAGAAGCATATATGGGATGTGCCTGGTTGCTTACCACACTGCCAAACCAGCACCTCAGGCATGTTGACATGGCTAAGACGACTTGCTGAAGTTCAAAGAAAGCATCAGAGTGTGAAAGAAAAGTGATCTAAGGAAATTTGAATATGAAATCATTGGTGGTACCAGATTAGCTGGTCTGAGTATTTCAGAAACTGATGGTCTTCTGATTAGGCAGCTACTTGTGCCATAAAGACTTTTTGTCTTGTGCCTAGAAGTAGTTTATCACACAGAGGAGACATGTAAAACACATTAATGTGCATGTAAAACTCAAAGCATGATATGGACTCCTTAAGGCAGTTCAGAAGGCAAAAGAATGTCCAACCTGATAGTAACAAAGTGTACCTCATGAAGTGGCAGTAGAGTATGTTTCTCTTTCTGATGGCAGACATGACAACTGTAAAATCTAGCTACTTTTAACGTTTACCACTGAGAAGGTTTAAAACAGGTGACACATCCAACTGTTATACAAACAAGGGGAGATATTTTATCAGCACATTTAACGGCATGACCAAGAAGGAGATGAGTTCACTCAGGGCCAGCTGGCCCACTAGGCAAGGGCACTGTGGCCTCCAGGGGGCGCCACAAATTTGGGGGGAAAAAAAAAATCTTTAATATAATTCACGAAGCTGTCGCCAGTGACAAAAAAAGACATGAGTGATTCAAACTACCGTAAATCCTCGAGTATCCCCGCTATCCAAATATTTCTAACCGATCCTGAAAGCTGAGAAGCAGAGCTTTCCAGTGATATATGGTGATATACATTATGGTAAAGGCTGGATTGCCTGAGGGGCAGGGGCAGGAAGCCCGAGAGCAGAGTGGGAGGATCCAGTGCCAAACATGTGAGGATTTACACATTGATTCAAGCATTTATAACACAATAATGACAAATATTTGCCAGAAATGTTAACTTCTATTTCTCTTGAAAAAAGGGTGAAAAAAGTTTACCCGAAGGACACAGTTATTGACAAAAGTAAGGCCAAAAAACCCGGTGGCCTGTTGTAGTATTAAAAGGATTGATTACTAACTTTTTAAATGAAAGAGCTTGCATTGATTCAAATGTAATGCAATGCCCAATTAATATTACTACAAATGATAATACCAAGTAAGTCCCTCCTCCCCCACTATAGTTTTGCATATGGTTGTATATAGGTAATATATGTTTAGTTTTTGTATAAAGTTATTGCATAGTGTAAATGTAGCGTATGTATGGAGTTATTGAGCACAAACTGTGTGGTTATTTAAATAGTTTGATGTTCATTGTTGTACTCATAATTTATAACTTTAATTATTATTTATTCACTTGTTTACAGGATTATTATTTTGTGGAAAGGAAATTTATATTGTATTTCATTTTTATTGTATGTAATTTGTTAAGCATGTAAATTGGGTGACATGTTAGCTTATAAATTGAAGACAATGGTAGGCGGGGAAAGCCATATAAAATCTGGCCTAGGGCACCACATTAGGGACGGCTGGCTCTGAGTTCACTGGTGTGTCCATGAAGGGGCTAAAATAATATGAATCAATGTATCACATTTGCACTGAACTTTTGCACAAAAACTTCTATTTTTTTCAGAATGAGCTTCATATGTAAACTCCAACAGCTGGATTGTTTTCACTGTCACTTCCACCTGCATTTTCCTGCCAACTTCAGAGTAAACTTTCAGTGATGAGGGGATATATCATGAAAAACCCATGTCTGTGTTTGCACATATATTAGGGCTTCCTGAGCATTTTTAACCCACAAATGAGTGAAGAAAAATGCAGTCTATCCATATTGTCTATATTTCTTTTAGAGTAAATGTAAAAAAAAGCCTGAGCATAGGGTTCTCTGAGGAGTTAATTTAATTTGATAATTAACCTTAAAACACACATTCTGTCTGCTTCTAAAAGCCCTGCCGTCTGTATGGAAAGCCATTGTGGTCCTTCTATCAGCACTGATCTGTATATCTGTCCTTGTACCTGATCTGAATTCATAATGCAGCAGGTTAGTGAGTGGGATCGGGTTAAAGAGTGCTGAGCCATGTTAAACCACCGCAACTCTGAAGCATGCATCATGTCCACGCATTAATAAAAGGCAACTATGCTATCATTATAAGCAGCATACGTGCCCAGCCTGCACTTCTTGGCTGCTCTAATAGCTAACTGGTCAAGGGTGATTTATCTGATAAACTGCTTTTGTGTTCCACTAGCCTGAGAGATGGTTTAGCTTAGCCTGCTCTGTCATAAAGTGCTTTATAAATACAAAAACAAATGGTTGCCTGGGGAGGAGGAAAGATGTAGCTTGTATATTTGTGTTGGGTGGGGCGGGTGTAGGTCAAATTGTATCCTCTTGTGCCTCCGGGGGAGACAGGAAAAGCCTGAGTTATAACTCTTCCATCACCTGCCTCCTTCCTCCCATGCATTACTCAGGATATAGCGCAAATTGCACCCGGCATCCATTAGTTCTTTTCAGGGTTAATATTGATGTAGATATCATTCCTATCTGCTGTGTCATTTATTTGAAATACTATGTGCGAGGAGTAGCCGCGGCAGTGAATCAAATCAATTGATAGAGCAGTTAGCCTCACAGCCCGGGCTGCCTGGGAGCTGCCGAGCGAGCATGAAATATTATGGAGATTGTTCTTTAAAGTGATCTCTTCATCATCATTTGTCTACAGCCCGGGCGATCCTATCCCCTACCGCTACTTCCTTCCTCTTGGGCACCAGCTGTCATAACTAAATCAGCCGGATAATGCAGTCGTGCGCACAGTTCTACCGCAAAACACCCGCCTTGATCACCCCCTCCCTCCTTTATACCCACCTCCTCCCTCCACCCAACTCTCTCTCGCTGCAGCAGCCACACGTCAAGGGGCATCCAGAGAGTCGCTCATCATCGCCACTGATGGCCTTCCTCTCTGGGGCCTGCTTGTTTATGTCACTTCCTATGTGTGGGGCTGCTAGTTCATGTCACCCTTTGTAGGAGGGGAGCTCATGCCTGCTGTTTTACTTCATGTTTGGCTGCTTGTGATGGGCAGAGTGGCATCACAGAGCTCTGTGACAATCCTCCTGCATGTTATGATGAGCCAGTTGAGCTGCCAGTCTGCTGTAAGTGAATATGACGGAGACAGTTTTTTATGGCCCTCTTCACAGTCTGTTAGCATGAGGCTGTATGGCTGTTTTTACTGCCCATAAATGGAGCACCATGCATATTTTCTGAGTCATTAGGGGGACAGTCAGGAGACGTACTCAGACGGGAGACGCACTCCACTTAGGCCAGGCCGTTTACGGTTGCACAAACCTCTTCTCTCAGCCTCTCTCTCTGAGAAGTGGAAAATGCTTCTGTGAGAAATGGCATGAGAGGGCATCTTCAATGACAACACCCAAAGATAAAGAAAGAAAAAAAACTACATTATAGTGTCAAGGCACCCAGATCAGGGTCAGCCATACCGTTCGAACAGGGCTTATAGCCCTCTGATATGACAGTCAGCTTGCATGTGCACACGTGAAAAACTCAGTGCTCAAACACTGGTGGTTTGTCACACAACCAATATTTCGCTCCAAAAAATAAAAAAAAGTCAGGTCATTTTAGCATGGATGTTTATTGCAGATACACAGTCTTAAATGTGGAAGATAACAGAATAGCTCAGGTAATCTTGACTTGCGGTGCAGGACTTCTGCTCAGTCATCTTTTGTCCCTTCTACTGTTCTGTTGTAAGTATTTTTAATGTAAGCCTTTGCTTTGTCTATATTCACCTTTGAACTTTGTAAAACCTTTATATGTAGTTGTAATGAAGGCAATAAAAGGGCCATATCACTGTTTTTATCCTGTCCAGACAACCCTGGACCAGGCCAAGACCCATAATCACCAAACTTATACGTGTCAAAAATGCATTAGATTATCTCCGAAAGGCTACAGTTGTTTTAAAACACTACCAGATTTATTAAAGCTTTATTTTATCTGTGAAAATGTAAAAACGTATAACTTTTATTATCAGGAGTTTATTTGAATATGCAATGTGTATTTTAATGTTCCTTCAACCTCAGTCTCATCAGAGAATAAAACTTTCTTCCACGTTTCAGTGTCCCATGTTTGGTGCTCTTGTGCAAACTCCAAATGGGCATTTTTGTGGCGTTGAAGAAGATGAGGCCTTTGAAGACTTTTTTTGTTCTTAAAACCTTTCTCTCGCAGATGCCGTCTGACGGTTATTGGACTGCAGTCAGCACCAGTAACAACCTTAATTTGGGCCAAGGGTCAGCCCGTGTCTTGACAGACAGTCAATCAGATCCTCCTCTTGCAATTATTGGTCCGGCTCAGGGCTGGTGAAATTTTTTTGGGTCTACCACTTGACTTTTTTGCTACATAACCCTCAGGATCTTTTAAGAAGTTTAAAATGACTGTCTAACTACATCAAACCTCAGTAGCAATGGCGAGCTGCAAGAGGCCTTGTTTATGCAGCTCAACAATCCGACTACATTCAAAGAGGGAATGCTTTTTTTTCCCATTAGGAGGCCATGACAGTGTGATTTTGTGAAGAAATTGGCTTTTAAGAGCTGTGGTCTTAAACTTTTGATCAGCTGATGAACAGCTTATTTCAGTTTAGTGGTTGTTCCAATAAATTGCTTACCCCTTTTTTTGTTTCACTCCCATTTCTTCTTTTAGCATTTTGAAGCTCTACTTAGAACCTTCTTAAGATCCAACAGCGCAATTCTTGCAGTTTTTCGACTGGTCTTAAAAATTTGATCAGGAGTGTATATCCTGTAGATATACAGAACTGTCCACTTGACAAGTTGGTTTTGACTTTTTTATTCAAGTTAAAAAATGTAAATGATGTTGATGAAATGATGATGTTTCTAAATCTTTATAGTGTAGTAGAATGAACAGCTGTGTGCTACTGACTGCACAATTGCAACTTTTTTTTCAGATTTTTTTTAAAAAAGTGCTTTAAAACATGGAAATATCTTTAAAAGCAAGTTCTCCAGTTCTTTTACTCAAGTAAGGATTTGACTTAGCAACTTTCACTTGTATTTGAGTAATATTTGAACAGGTAAACCTTTATGCTTACACAAGAATTGAAGTTATGTACTTGTCCACCAAGGACACACAAGTTTACATACAGTGACTATGAGTAGTCAAACAACCCCTATAACTTGAATGCAAAAAAAAAAAAAAAACATGGAAAATTAAAACCTGAACCAGATATAATAAAAAAGAATAAAAAGTTTCAGAGTCAGAGCTTTCCCATTTAGTTTAGAAAGCTGTAAATAAATAGGATGAAATACATGAAACCAGGGTGCATAGTTTCCACTTCTTTGTTCAGCTATGTTAATCAATATATCCTTGAGTACTGCAAGTTCCCTTAGTGCCATAGGCTATATAGTGAGCTTTTGCAGAGTAAAATAGTACAGGCAAATAAGAATTTTTATCATTTGCTTCAAGAAAATGATTATATTCAATAAGAAAGAAACACTCACAATCAAGCCATCTCTGAACAGAGCCCTGAATTTATGCCCTGGAATAAAGGAATCAAGTCATACAGTTATACCAACTATGTGCTGACAAAAAGAGGATCTATATTCCTGAGACAATGATGTCAGACTACAGCCTGATACATTTATATTTTCTAAACAACTCGCCCAGGACTGCCTGGCCGAGGCGGTGACATCCGCATGAGTCTTCATCAGTGGAACAATGGGGGCTCTTAGCAGAGAACAGACCCACTATTTGTCACTGTACTCTGATAAAATTCATACAGGGGCATTGTATGGGTCTGAAAATGGATGTTTAATCCATTAATCAAAGCCAAATGGATAACGTGCTCTATGGGCTGGATCCTGTTGCTTACTCTAAGAGATACAGAGGCTTTAAAGGCCAAGACGTGTGTGAAAGAGTGAGTACACACACAGCCACTTGTGTGTGTCAGCTCTAAATGAGTGATGAAGACTATGGGTGCACCATATTGATCATGAAAGCCCGAGGAGGGGTGGAAGACGGACAGCCAAACACCAACAAGAAACAAACTCAGTACAGACGCAGACATAGGAAGAGGGCTCATGTGTAGTTTAGTACATGCAGGTATAAGTCTTGCTATTATTTGTCAACATATTAAAATGATTAAAAACAGCAAGAATGCAAATAAATCAAGACCAAGATTCTTAAAAACAGAAATTAAAGAGGAAAATGTGGGTTCAGGCAGGGTGCAAAAAGTGCCAAGTAAATAAAAATAATGGTTTAAAATACCAGTGAGACCACCCATCCTAAAAATGTCAGCTATGTACTCACGCCACTGTAAAATACCCTTGGCATATGTTATGCAGATGTAACCATCAGTGAGGACGTGCATTAAGCTGGAGTTTGGCTCCATCTCAGAGAGAAGCTGAGTATTTACAGGAATCAGAAGGTGCAAAACAGTGCCTGCCAGCTTCCTGTCTGCTTGAAAGATTTGTGTTAAAATACACTAATTTGGTTTGAGTGTATAAAACAAAAAGAACAAGTCTAGTGCAGGATGAGTGTATTGTGCCATCCGTTTTCACCTTTGATGATGTTTTATTTTTCTTGCAAATTACCTGAAATAAACATATTAATTTCACTTATACTACAAAATAATTACATCTTCCACCCAATGCTCTGATTAACCAGGTTGTGCTCACGTTGTGAGTCATGCTCTGGCACCAGCTGCATGCCGTCCCTGCCCAGCTCAAGGCCGCTGATTGGACAGGTATACACAAGGAGCGAGTTGCTCCTCTCTGCAATTTTCCACAGATTCAGCAGAAAGCATTTTATAGTGCATTTTTTGTCTCACCAATCCAAACAATGTGTGTGTGCTCCATACCCTCATACATACACACACATGGCTCCAGTTTGACTTGGCACAGTTTATTTCTCTCCCTTTTCTTCCAGGGGTTATTAATTATACAGATATTGTTCTGGCACAGAATGCAACAGGGCTGCTTGAAAGCTTTGGAGTTTCATCTAAAGTGAGACTCTGAAATTTAATTTCAGCGTTGGACTTTAATATATCCCTCAGCGTGGTCCAAGTTGTGCTCTGTTCTGTCTCTGTTGGCTTTGCAGAGCTGGGACATGCAGGCTTTGACAGTGAGGGGAACAGCTCATGTAGGACAACCTCTCATGGCTCCCTGGGGGAAGATCTGTGCAATCTACACTACAAATTACACAGTGGGTTGCTGTGCACCCTGAGCCAGTGTAAAAAACAACACCATTTCCCCTGTTCTACTATGAATCAAACTGAACTTATATGACCCATGTCTGAGTCCACACCCTTACTTTGTACACCCCCAAACCTTTTAATGACACACCTACAGAGCTTCCTCTCTCCTCCCTCTCCCACTGACTTCATTCATGAAAACTCCTCCCCTCTCACTGTGTCCCACTGTGCAGCTGTTTCATTTTAGGAACCCAGGACTGCAGAAGTTTGCCTCGCAGCCACTAGACTGCTCTCAGAGCCAGTTGGAAACCACAGCCAATACTTGTCCGAAGTGCTCTGGCAAAGTTAAATATAGAGCCCCTAAGTTGTTGTAAGAGATTTAATAAATTCCTCCTTCAAAGTTTGCATAATGCTCTCTGGTTTAAAAGACCAAAGTCCCCTCGCTTGTTATTTCCCAGGCCTATTTGTTGATCTCTTATTGCTGGAATATAGCATTTCAGTAATGGTCTGCTGCAAAGCAGCTGATGTGTTTAATAAACTTTACTGGGCCTCAGTCTGGGAGCTACCTCCCACTTAGTCACAGCCGTGGATGGAGTCAGTGGGCTGTAGCAGTGGAGGAGGATTCATTTACTCTGTTAATTCAGCAATTAAAGAGTCACCATGTATGGTTTTAAACCTATATTTAACAATGTTGTATCAATGTTTTGTTTTTAAAGGTGGTTTAATTGTGGTATTAACATGTGACATTCATTCATTCATTAAAAAAATAAAAAGTAAGAGACTGGTAAATAATAATCATGTAAGAAAAAATATGGTAACACTTAAGATTATGGTCTATACATTCACTATGAATTAGTTGCTAATTAGCATACTGATTAGTATTGACTGCTTTTTAGCCAATAGAGCTTTTAGGTACTTAATTCTTCATGGCCATATTCTAAAGCTAAGACATTAACTAACAGTATCCCACCATACCCCCTTGATCACTGCTTATGAATAGTAAGACAGAAAGTTGTTGTACATTAATTATTACTTTAATACTTACTTACTTACTTTAAAAATTAAAATAGTTTATTGAAATCATGGGTTTGTTTTTGAGTTCACACTTAAAACATTCAGACTTTGGTTTATTCAACACTTTTGCCAAATAAGTGTCAAAATACAAGAAATTGATTATGAATTGGTTCAGATTGGGGGACATAATCTAAGTTGCAAATACTTGATTGTGTGTTTTTTAAACATATGAGTTTGCAACTTGTTACTTAAGGATGGATCGGTTTTGTTAAGGGAACAGTAAATATTTTTTTGGTACTTCTTAAAAAGCAAAGCTTATGAATATCATGGTTACAGTACAAAAACTCCCCAACTCACAATTGATATGTTATGTGGAATGAGATACTAATGATCTCTTTGTAATGACTTAAAAGAAGAAAGTATGCTGACATGATGGTGGATATTTTTTCTTTACCAAAAAGTGTTACCAAAATTACAAACTCCATTTCAAAAATCAAAGGTGTCACATTTTTCAGTTATCTGCACTTTTTGTCCTAAATCATGTTACCGTGAAAAAATGTCTTTTATAATCCTAAAATGCATTAATGCATTAATGCATCAAGCTATGTGATTGATCCAAGATGTCCTGCGCAATAATCCATGAGTTGTTTTGATAATACACATTATATAAAGGAAGCTGTATCAACTACCAAGTTATATTCACTTTTTTTTTAAGTATTAAACTTAGAAGTGTTACCTAAATGTAGGTTTTTTGCAGCCATTTAAAAACAAATCCAATTAAAGACATGACAGTTAACAAAAACTAATATAATAAAAATTAGATTAACAAGCAATAAAACTAATGACAAAATTAATTTCTGATTTTTATCAATTTAGTCTTAGGATCTTTATGTGGGCGAATTTAAAATTAAATTACAATCTGTTTTCAAACTTGAGGTCATAATTTAATCATAATTCCCCATTGCTGAAATGGTCTGCATGTGATCTGAGTCTCTGAACTTCCGTCTGCTTTTCTCATTCTAAAGTAAAAAAAATTATGACCTGAATCATGAATTTCTAAACCTGCGACCAGGGTGGCACACTGGTCCTCGGATATCAGTAAAAGCAGTCAGACTGGTAGAGTTGCTCACCAATATGTGAAGCAGCTGCATGCCAGGCCTGGCAGTGTGCTCTGCCTCAGACAGAGGGGGCTCTGTGGCGGGGGTCTGTGTCACGCAAACAGAATGTGTGGCAGTGTGCTGTGGGTCCTGAGAATAAGAGCCCGGAGCTCTATATTATCAGCTGGGTTGATAACAGCATGGAAAAACTGAGGCCAACAGGAAAGACATGCAGGGATCCTTCCCAGACCTGCAAAGCCACTGTTCTCTTTTCACTGCCAAAAAAACACGACATGACCAAAGTCTGAGAAGATTTGAACCAGACTTTTAGCAGAGAGAGTGCTCCCTAAATGCTACACAACACCATTACAGCAGATATTTTACACTTAAATCTACACAATGCTGCAGTGTCACCAATGACTGACTTTGATAGTTTTTCGAGATGTTTGATTACTTTACTGTTTTGTTTAATTTCTACCACACTTACAGTATTGAATTTACACTGAAGCTTGCTGCTGTCTTCTTTTTCATTTATTTATTTTTTTTTACATTTTTAAAGCACAAAAAGTAATCACAATGAGGTTATCAAGACCAAAAATAGCTTACGCAAACGGGACAAAAATAAAAACAACCAATGCTACATAAGCACTTGACTTACTCACCTAAAAAAATGTAGTTTTAGCAAACAAGTTTCCCTTATCAAGCAGATAGGTCATAACATGTCATGGTTGTGTTTTCATGCTCTACAGTTTTTAAAGGCTTCTGGAGGTTTAGGGAAAAATTAGGGAATTATGTAAAGAATGGTGAGAAAGACTCTTGGATATTATTTTCATTTGAGACAATAATACATATACAAAATGCATGGAACAGCAAATTTCACGTGAAGAGCAAAAAAATGCGGTTGTATAACCTTGTGTGGTTTGATTCTTTCAAATGGTGCTCTGAGAATTTATGTTTCTCTTTTTTTATTTGAAGAAATTCAACTATGATGTTTCATGAATGTGTAGTTTTACATAAATTTCTAGAGTTCTACTGAATTTTGTTTCATTTAAATAATTGTATTACATATAGTTTTAAATAGACGAGAAAAGGAAGACATCTGTGAAAAAAAAAATTGTGCTGTTAAGGGATTATAAAATTGTTATGAGCTGCTTTGAGTGATTACTTAGAGAGATTGTACACTTTTTTTAATCTATTACTATTAGTCATTATAAGTGCAAGAGATGCAGGTGTTGAGAATAAGTCAGTGATCATGATTAAGTGATCAAGTTTAATAATCATGATCTCCAGATCAATTAAAATAACTGTAATTATGATTATTGTTGTTGAAACGTCATCTGAAGATCCTCTTAATAAGCAGTTAATAAGGCACTAATGACACCTTATGAGTTGTTATGCTTATTATCAAGTTTGAAAGCATCATTAAAAGTATAATTGACATGACTATACTTTGACAACTAGAGGCTGGTATCAGACATTTATTAACAGTTTATTACCTTCCATGGATATTTCTAAGATGTTTATTATATTGATTTGACTTTTTAGAATGATACACAAATTTATTGGTGCTTGAAAGAAATTTGTGGAACTAACTTAACCACTCTTAACATTATCTATGAGCTTTCAAAAACTGATAAGATGTTTATAAGCATTAATTAGATTATACAAGTGTTAAAAACAATTTTGCCAAGTTTACTCATTTTTGTGGGGACAATGCATATGAGTCAACAATTTTGTAAGTATGCCAGAGTTTATAAAGAGCTTGTTGCTGGGTGTTAGAGGGAATGCCCAAAATAAAGCAGCAACAACAATAAACAGTAATTATTGTGTAAGAAAAACCTTGTGGTAAAACACTGCAAAAATATTGACAGTATTGGTGTGAATTAGTGATGACAGGCAAAAAAGTGAAGTTTGCTCTTATGAAGCAGTATTCAGCAAATGTTGAAAATAAATGAAACATATTACACACATAAAAGGCAGAATGAAGCAGTAAGAAGTAGATTATACTTATCATTTTTTTCCTTAAAAAAAGAACAATACAGATCTTGATTGCTGATTTATATTTTTACTATAAAGACACAAACTCAAAATACAGGTTGTACTTTGGATACTCAGAAACAGCTGAACTTACTCTCTATGATGTCTTTGACTTTTTAGCTAGATGCTGTGTGTACACGTTATTTTGACAACAACCCACCCAGGACAAAGTAACTAAGTAACTAAGCATTACTTTGATTAAAAAAATTGAAAAAAAAAACCCTCCATCCCTCTGACCTCCTTATGTTGTGCATCCATGATGTTACTTCCATACATAAACATATAGCAGGAGCGGCATCTGAACACAGGGCTGTAATTAATCCCATGTACAATTTCCCATATCCTCTCCAGGGCACACACATACACACATCCCCCAGTCCCACATGAACAAAGCACCCCTCTGCCTGCCTGTCCCTCCTCCCGTCTCTTCCTCCTCAGAGGGGAAGAGTGCAGATGTGAGGAGGGTCAAATAAATAGCCGTGATTCAGCCACAATTCCACTTTGACATCCACTTAGCCTCAGGTTCCCTCTGCCAGCAGCCACCTGTTGCTCCTCTCTAAACACTGCTGGTGAGGAGGAAGTCCTCTCATGTGGAACTGAGCCCCCCCTCCCCACACATACACACACACACACACAATCCCACCACCCCTGAGACACTCTTGGAAACTGTAATGGCTTAAATGAAATTGTCTGGGGCCTCGGCAACGTCATTCAGACCCCTTTTACATGCTGCAATATTATGTAGACAGAAACAGACTGGAAAAGTGAGAAAGAAAAGGGGGTGGAGAGAAGGATATGAAGATTTAGACATGAGCCCAGATGTTAAGACCATCAGGTCTGAGTGTGAACACAGAGACAGGAGAGATCTAACATACAGAGATGGATATAAAGTGGCAGGACACAGACGTCAGCAGGGATTTTAACAGACAAATCTAAGGAACAAGGACTCGTTCCTTTTTCCACTGATTTAAAGTATAATTCTTAAAAGTCCAATATTAAATAAAAAAACAACTCTAGTCCATTAACTCTTCTGATTCATGAGATTTTTAAGACATTACTTTAAATATTATTTTTATTAATCAAAAATATGCTGAAGGTGAAATCCATACATGCAGGAAAATGCTTCTTTTGTCCATTTATGTGAACACCATGCACTGCAGAAATAAAACAGGCCAAAAGTCAAAGCTTACAATAAGGAATATAATGGCATTTTGAGTTGTGTTATGATGCATAAACTTGACTGTATTGTAAATACTGGGGGGGATTACAACTATGAGGTAAATATTCACGCAGCACTGATGTGTCAGAGTTATTTATTTATCTATTTATTTTGTTTACTGATATGGCCCTTTGAGTAAGTTTGACTAACTTACTTAGAGTTGAGAGGAGCATTACAGCACGCAGAAGTGGATATGAAGTAGCGCCACTACATGCACAACGATTACACTGAGAAAGAAAGCTGCAGTGTTCCAACTTGGTATCCAACAACAGCTTGAGAAGGTTCTTTGGATGCCAGAAAGACTTGGAGGTGGTCTTTTTAGACCAGATGTACTGCAGACCTTTGATGATGTGCAGCAGAAACAATACTTTCAAATGTCAAGACGCACATTTAAGTACGTGTCCCACAACAATGGTTGTTTTAATCCATCCTTTCAAGTCTCCCTTTTCTGGTTTCATGCCAGTCGTGCAGGATGATATCGCCAACCCTCCCATGCTCGCCCCCTGTGAATTTTCCTGATTATTTGCTGCTGCGTTCACACTTCAGAAAAACTGTTTGTGTTCAAACAATTGTCCTACGTGGGTTAAGTCAGGATCATTTCAGGGTTTTTTTTGCAAGTGTAAATGGGGTTTAGCAATTAACTAACTACTTACTAATGATAACTATCTAAGAAGTCAACTGACAAACTAATTAACAAATGAATCAACTGGCTGACTTATTAACTACCAACCTAACTGTCTAATTAATGGCAGGTTAGTCAAATCACATTTAATGGATTCACCCACAGGTGTTGTGGTCTTGACTGTACTTGTGCAATTTGAAAACACAACATTTACAGTTTTTTCTAAGAATTTCATACACTTAAGTGTTTCTAAAAGCATGTATTCCAGCACTTGTATTAAAGTAATGATTTGACAGACTTAATGCAAGTTGACACCACTATTGCACGACGTCCACTTACAGTCTCATGTCAGTGTGGCCTTGGGCAAGACATTTAATCCCTGATTGCTCCCACTGCTTCATCAGTGGAGTGGTGTGAATGGGCAAGAGTTAGCTCAAGTCCAATTGTTCTTTTACTGACCTGAAGTGGTGTGGAAAAACAAATAATGATAAATCGCCCCATATACAGTAAATTACTGTAACTAAATGAGGACTCTGAGCGTAAAACTGTTAATATGTTGTAGGAAATACACCAGCTAAGGTTAAATATCTGTTAAACTACTGTGCATCCTGACTTTAAGGTTATTTTTCATGTCAAGGTGTTTATAGATGGGCACCAACTTAGGGAAGTTTGCACAGGAAACTTCAAATGACTTCAAATGCTCTTTTGATCAAATCTAATTAAACACAGGCAATTACCAAAGTGAAATTAGCAACATTTAAAAGCATCCATTTACTTGATTAAAGTTAGATGATGAGAGTGAGATAAGTGAGGACCAATACTGGAGGAGATGAAAGCAATAGGTCTAGATATTGGGTGTCAGGTGAGCGCACACAGACTCAGAGAGCAAAGCCTCTGTGACCAAAAAAAAAAAAAAAAAAGAACCACAGGTAAATAAATGAAGAGCGATGACCGTGTCACATCCTCCTGGTCGAGCTCGACTGGGTATCGTGTAAAGCTCAAAGCTTGCCTCACAGTGTCGTGTGCTCCTTACATGGGCCTCGCTACAGATGCACAGGGCCTCTGGTTACAATGCAGAGAAATCCGGCCTGCTCACAGCCGGCTCCATTACCACCACCGAAACAAAGATTGAAGGGTAACTGCCTACCTGAAGTAAATGTAGAAGAGTCCAGATTTATACAGCTCAGATGTGTCAAAGAGGAGTTCTCTTATGTATGATGCAGGCTTGACAGGGATCATTATCGTCCCATTAGCAGCCTCTACTTATCCTTGAACCAGGTGAACTGGATATTACCTGGTGTCCTCGTGTTAACCAGTAGCTGCACTGATCGAGCAGCTAGCAGGGAGACAGCAGTTCAAGTGCGCATATTGTGTTACTCTGGCCAGGGTGGCTGTGGATGTATGTGCAAAGCATCTGTCACCCCTTTTAGATTCCAAAAAGAAGAAAAGCCAGCCTGAGTTTCACTTGCTGTCCCAGTAGCAGATGTCATAAAATAGTCCCAAGACATCAAACCAATCAAAAGCATTTAGAGCAGCAGCTCTGTCTGACCAATAATTAGCTCAAATTGACCTGTTTCTTCCTTGCTCCCCTTCCTTCAGTCTTTTCAGTCTCTGATATGAATAATGAGGCAAGGGGTTAACGCTGGGTCGCACAGAGCTCCCTATCTGCCATGTTATTTATTCAGTGGAATGAGAAATTGATCACATTATTGTGTTAAGAGGGACCTTATTCGTTATAATCAGCCTGGTATTGGCAGGCTGGGCCCGCGGGCCTCACTATTGCATTAGGAATGCTCAGCAGCCATAGGTCACCCTTGCTTAGGCCATTTTACAACTTCATGTCACCTCACTGACCTTTTGATGACTACTGACAGAGACAAAAGAAAAGCAACACATAAAAGAGGGATATAGCTCAACACCTGCATCTTCACAGCAGGGGGCAACATGGACTATCACTGTCACCTACCTCTCCTCTGGTTTGTGTGCAGGCAGCTTAATCAAACAGTGTGTGTTTCTGTTGTACACAAAACACTAGTAGGACATGACCTTTGTGCTATATTTCTGTAAAAGGCTGACGTTTTTTGAGAGGAGGTGCCAGCATGAGCAGAAAGTCAATCATTCAGCCATTCAAGAAATGTACAATTCCGAGTATGAGGCCGGTTTGAAATGGTTTCTTTGACCGTTTGCTCCCTCACCACAGCGTTTCTCCAGATGAATGGAAAACTGTGTAAACGACCAGGTGCACTAACATGGTTACATCATAGCAGCTCATTAATCAAATTAGTGTGTCGCTCTGTTTGCACTGTCCCCGAACATATTAGTCAGTGCTTGTTGATTTAACCATAACACCTCAGCACATAAAAATGGCTTTGGATCAGGATTTAATCTTCAAACAAGACTGCATAATTCATTTTTTTATTTGTCAGCAGCCATCAACCTGTCAACCTACTACTGTGTTTCACTTCCAGATCGTAGTTTTAAATTTTTTTTATTATGACTGAGTATTGATAATGAAGATACACATCAATTGCAGTACCGATTTGAAATAATATTTGAGTCAATCACTAAGAAATTGTGTTCCAAATTTGTTTTACAATAGAGTAAATATCTGGGATAGCCAAGGACTTTTATTCTTAGATTTCAAATCCTTGTTTTTCAATGAATCCTAACTTTCACTTCCGTGCCCTTTCACCTGATTACTAAATGATTGTTTCTTTCTTTAATCCAACTAACTTTCACGCTGCTTCATATCCCATGGAATCACATGTACGCTGTCAACACTGCATTGGTAATAGATTTAATTATTTGCCTTGTGTTTCCTCTTGTAAACAGTACATCAAGTGCTTTTATTTTACAGGTGGAAAAAGACGAAAGAAAGATGTATTGATGTATTCATGTATATATCGATCTTGACTTTAAGGCTTGTCAAAACACAGGCTCATTGTGGGCAAAAATTAAGTTTTACTAAATTTAAAGTAAAAGCAAAACAAGTCAATCACGGACATTATAAACACTCCACTATTTCAACTCTGTAAAACAAGCTTACAAGCACTGCTGAGGGAGAAAATGAAGAAATGTAACACTATTAGTGTCCTAGTGTCCCCCTTTCCTTGTTCCTCACTCTAGTTTACACAAGCTACAGAGAGAAAAACACAAACAGGGCATATGGATAAAAAGTGGCATGCTACATTGAACAGCTTTGCGATGTGCTGCTTGCAGCAGTCAGGACACTCCAACTGGAATAAAAATGATATTGTTGCTGATGCTTACTTGTGTTACACTTTGCTAGGATAAGGTGTTAATTACTCTGTAATGTCACCTTTAGGTCAAATCATGGTGGACATCTCTTGCTTTTATAGTGGTTGTTCAGGTTAAAGCCTGGTTTAGACTAATGCATCAAAGCTACAAAGTACCCTACACCCTGGTGCACCATATGCTGTCTCAAGCATTTATAATTGTGTGTTGGTGTATCGAGCTAAGCTATCAGTGCCCCCTTTCAGCTAACGTTGGATTTGTCCCCTGTCTGGGATTATTTTATTAAAGTCAAATGAGACATAAAAAGATGCAGTGGTGTACTTGATTTTGCGTTACTGTGAGAGCAGGGATAGGCTACTGTGATTAGTTTTCAAAAGCATATATGCTACTGTAGCTATCTACAGTTCATCATAACAGTAAAACAGTATCTGAGTTTGTGATCAAAAGGTGTATTGCATTATTTTCTGACTTGATTAGGGCTTAATCATGCCTTTACTCGATAGATAGAAAAGGTGGACAGTGGTGGAAATGGGGGTGAGAGTGTTTGGTAGATATGCTGGAGAAGAAAGAAACTGGACTTCAGTCCATGCAGTCTGTATCAAGGGCATCAGCCTCTCTGTACATGTGGAATACAGGCATATCTGCTTGGCTATCAGCATCCATTTATTAAGTTTTTAATGTCTGCACCTTTGCAGTTGCTCACCAGTCAAAGAGGTTAGACAACAATGATATCCCAGCTACAGTCCAGAACACATCAGGATGGTATTCACAATGAGCTTCACACTTAAAGCATTATTCAAGAAGAAAACAGCTGAAATGTACATATAGCCACATGGTTAGAGAACTGTTTTGTTGCCAGTGGAGCCATTTTCAGGACTTGCCCTGTTAGGGAGAAATTTGCCATGTTGTCCTCACAGAATCATGTCAACACTGATGTTTTGCTCTATTAACATGCATTAGGTAACTCTAACCCCAAAATATCTTAAGTTCTTCTCAGAGTTTACAAATGTTCCTTTTTTGGGGGCCATTCTCCAGATAACATTGGTGCAAATTTGAATATAAATAAAGCAACACCATCAAAACTCAAGCTAAGTCTTTCAGTACACTCTCCTCCCCTGGAAAACACTCCTCATTCTCTCTGACACCCCCGCTTGCATCCTCTGCCTCCCCCTGGATGACTACGGCTGTTTACAGTGAAAAACATCTGCATTGAAATTATTCCACTTCCTGAGGCTTGAATAAAATCAAGCCTCCCCAAAACAACAACAGGAAGAGGGCCATTTTTACAATAGCTGTGTTTAAATATGTGCAAGAATTTGGTGACGCCTGCGAGAAGATAGAGACAGTGTCGGCAGGGATGGGAGCAAAATAATAACTTATTCACACATTATCAGACTTTGGAATAAAAATACACCCTAAAACGATGTCTGTGTTTTACTTTTTTCCCACAGAGGACAGTTTTAAGGCAAGATTCTAACTTGCAACAAATATTTTCTGATAATTTTCTGAATTTGAATGATGTTTCCTACCTATTCAAATATTAGCATTTTCCTTTAATTGACTCTCGCACAGCAAGACTTTCTGTAGTTCCTGCCAGCTTGTTGTACACATTGACTATCTTCTTCTGTGTCTTTATTTGTAGTTCATGTACCTTGTGGAAATGCAAAAAGCTCTATCTGGTCAATCATTAGCTAATAGCAGTCTCTGCCTAACCACGGGCACTTTAGCACATGCAGGTTTGTTCCATGAATTCCCCCTCTTAATACACTGTAACGTCAAGGATGAAACTGACTACAAATGCTGTGCTCTCTTTTGCACCCTCTCATATTTCTATGGTTCATTGTACAAAAAAAGTCTGAGAAACCAACACAAAATTTAGATTATGTAAGAGGTAAATACTTCTTCACAAATCACTTTTAAGCAACAGCTACGTTTTTGTGAATACTGACTCATCCATCAAAAGATGTTATGAATTATGTCAGGGTTTTTTTAAACAGCTATGAATGTTTCTTTGATATGATAAATTTTAAGGTAGGAGGGAATAAACTGTGTAAATGATGCAGAGAACTTCATAGCAATTATCACAAAACACACAAAAACTCCTTTATAAAAGCACTCGTATTGTAGATTTATGCATAAGAATCTATCATTTATAAAGTGTGAAAATGAAAAGATGAAGCATATCTTAGATTCAAGTATCAATAAAGCAATAATACCTGTTTATAAATTACATTACTAACAATGGTTTATGGATGACTATTTAACTATTTCATATGAACTGATATGTACTATATAATATGTACTAATAGGTATTAGTGACTAAGTACACAAGTTTAAGACTTGAATTAAATGTTATTCCTGGTCATATATTACTCAGGTACACTCAGAGAGTCTCTTAGTCAAATTACAATTCTGTGGTTTAAGAACTTCATCATAAAGATACACAACTTATTTTTCTTTTTAAATATATACAGTTCATTCCAACCCAAAAGTGAACACATCAAATAAGTGCTGTGAAATTGTTATTACCTCTATTGATTTTCACTTTCACTGCATAAAAATCTTTTACCAATTCCAGTGCCATCATATTTAAAAAACAAAAATGTATTTACTTTCAGAAATTTAACCCATTATATGTCAGTTTGAACAAATGATGCACTGGCATTTTAATGTAAAAAAAAAAAAAAAATTAAAAAAAAATAGACACACACACACACACACAAATAAATACAAAGCAAAAGAATACCACCCATGCGCAAATTGATTAACATTGTTCTATGACATTTTAGTGATTATTAACAAAGAACTGACACATCAAAAATTGTACATCAAGTCATTATAAAATCCTACTTTTACTACATTAAAATAATTTCATCAACTTCAGTCCTCCTCATGAATAAGTCCTTTTAACATATGCCACGATATTCCTCAGAAAATATACATGGGTAATCCATCTTGTTCACCCTCGGTCCTCATAACAGTTTGCATATCAGCAGTGGAAAGGTGGGGGAGGGGAAGAAGAATACTGTGAGGGTCAGCAGGTGAATTTCTGGGTGAAATCTGGGTGAAAACACCTGCTGTTTGTGGTCAAACATCCAAGTCAAATCCAGGATCATTTCAGGGTTTATTCAAGTGTGGATGGGGTTATAGAGAATAATGATTTATTTTTAGAACTTCAGTCCTTTATATACCAGTTGATAAACTGAACATCACTTCAATTTTTTTCTGTTGATAAAATAAATAACTTCCAATGTACAAAATTATGGTATGAGGGTAAAAGTTTTTCTCCAAGGATACTTGAAATGAGACAGTGGGGTTATCTGCTGGTAGGTAATATAAACTACAGATGTAAAGCCTGGCCTGTGCATTAAAGGATATACAACAATCACATAGTTCTTCACTGCAAGGGCCAAATGATCAAAAAACAAAACAAGTAAAAAAAAAAAAACACAGCTATTATGGATTAAATGAGGCCATTTTTACCTGACCAGGCTAACTATGATTGCTTAGATTGGACAAAATAATCACATTTTTACAAAACAATAACAACAAAAAGGAGAAAACCTTCTGTCTTACAAAACATATTTATTTTGTAAGTCTCCAAAAGCTACCATTATCACTTGAGGGCTAAGAAGAGTATTAAAGTAACTGTGCACCACCAGTAATTATGAAGTGTTACCTGAAAAGCTGATCATGCCTTTAAAAAGCATGATAATTACTGAAAGGTAAAATTGTTGCCTGTAGACTAACCAAAGATTTTTGCAAAACCTATGGAAGGCATATCTAAAGTGGGAAATGAAGCAACTCCACCCACTCATGCAGGAAATAAAAGCTTGTAAATATGCGATGGTTTTCCTTCTGTACTTTATTTCCTCCTCCTCTAAACTTTCAGAGTTCGCCTGGAGTTGTTCAGAGACTAGGCTGCTGAAAATGCTTCAGGTGCTGGTGTAAACAGTCCCCATTACTCTTCACGCTGCCTCAAACTTGTTTTAAAATGTCTCAGCATCACCCTGAAACGTTTACACAAGCAATCACACATGCAGAATTAATCTTACAGGCTTACAATTAAGACATTGAGGAATTTCTCTTAACATGAGAAAAGGCTGGCAGCCTGATTCTCTCTGCTAACAGTAGCCCTGAGAAGGTGTGTGTACATAAAGCTCCTGTGGTTACCTAAATGCTGTAAACTGTATAACTAAAGCTTAGCCCTCATTCATAAGCTGTTTACCTGCTCAATAAATCACAGCGTCCCTCAAGCGACAAGTGGTGACATGGGGCTTAGCGGTGGCCGCAGACCTGGATACTTTAAGTCAGAGACAACAAATAGAAATTATCTGTTCAAATAATTACATGAAATCCAGGCTTATGTGTTCAGGAACAGAAAGGAGGGTGGAAATGTGTCAGGCATGAAAAAATCTGTAAGGTGCCACCACACTGGCTGGAGTTCCATAGTTTCGCGCACATGTGTGATTGTTAGAGTACTTTTTTTCATCTCAAGACAAATCTGTCACAAAAAATGTTTTTTTTTTACTTTAAAAAGTGTAAAAACTGTGAGAAAAAGTGCTGTGAAGTTTGAAAAAAAGTTGCACAACTCCTTGATTCCCTCCACTTTTTAACATTATCAACTTATCCACACATAAATAAATAAAACACCCTTCAGCCTACATCAGCTCCAACTAGTTTATATGATTATCGTTATTCTTTTTCGTATGTAAATATCACTATTGTTTATTCACTGATTTCTGGTTTCAAATCTGTCGTCTTATGACGATGCTGCAGCTTGAAGTCGCTTCATCTATATGATGTCCCCTCTGCTTTTACCAACTGTTTTCCTCATAAGATTTTGAAGTGAAATGTTGCAAACAAATATGTTTTAAAGTCAGACAGTGTGGGCCTAAAAAATAAATAAACAAACATAATCAATAAGTCTTTAAAATACAATGAATAAAAAAATGAATAAAAATGATATATAATAAGTTAAGAATTTACTATTGTGCATCTTCTGTTTTTATTCATTTCATTTTAAAGAGCGTTATTAATGCTTCATTGACTATTAATACATCAATTATGTGTTCAAACATTTTTTTTTTTTACATTTATAGATTAAATATTAAATGCACTGTAAAAACTTGTTATTGAACTCAGTTGGTGGGGTTAAGTAAAATTCAGTTAAATTAATTAAGGTGAGCTAGAACAAGACAAGTGAAGTTGATTGAGTGGAGTTCATTTAACGGCCTGATTAAGATGATTAAAATTAAGTTAAGTTAAGAGCTGCAACTTAAGTTGATTAAAATTAAGTTAAGGCAAGTTTGGTTATGTTAAGTGATGTTGAGTTAAGTCAAGTTAAGACAAGTTAAGTTAAGTTAAGAAGAGTTATATGCACTTGAGTTATGTTGAATAAGATAAGATAAGATAATTTAAGTTACAATGAGATACGACAAGTTAGCTAAAACTGAAGTTGGGTTAAAGTAAATCAAGTTAACTCATGATGACTCAGTCAAGGCAAGTTGATTTGAACTAATGAGATCACTAAATTTAGTTAATTAACCATAAGATCAGAGAAGCATACCATAATTTTTGATAATTATTTACATACTGTGAGATAAGATTCTGCTGATTCTTTGCTTATGCCTACTGCCTACATTTATTGCTAAATTGTGCCATTATTTTCCATTTGGAAAACTAGTGTAAAAAATACATGAAACAAATATTCCATTCGCAAGAATAGATAAATATACATAAAATAAATAATACAAATATAGATTATAAAAAAGGGGGAAAACTGCATCTATGTTTTTGATTTATATTCAGGTTATATCCTGTAGTAAAATGTGTAAACAAGCATTTGGCCACATTTGTCATCCAAAAGATTATGCATAAGCACACAAACATATAATGTGATGCACACACATGGAAGGTTGTCTGCCAAAATGATAAAGTTTCTGTAGCAACAAACAAAGGCTAAAATAGTTCTGGATAAATGATTTGTTAAACTGAAAACTTTGCATTATTAGGCAAAGCAGCCTGCTTCCAAGGCCACCCCAGTGTACCCAAAAACCTTACCATTGGTTGGCTTTTGGTTGTCAAAGATAGAATTTATGTGTAAAAAAACAACTGGATTACAAACCAGCTGCCAGTGGCTTTCTTTGAATTTTAGTGAATCACATTTGCTGCACTAAGTTTATGTTATAAGTTATGTTTTATTTGAGTCCTCATGTCATTAGTTGTGTTTCATGTTGTCACATTGCTATAGGACTTCTTTAAGTAGGAAAAATACATGTATGTAACCTCTTTAGGATACTTTTTATACCAGTAATTAAAGTATATGTGATTAGTGAAGACAAAAGGAGAATAATAGATTTTTTAATGCAATTGTGTTTATGTTAAGAGTACAGTCCAGGGTACCCTTAAAGTCAGAGGACCAGTTTGGCCACCCCAGTCAAAAACAAATGGACACTTTGGGTCATTTTTCTACTAACTGCACCTCTGCTTTTGTCAGTGCTGTGCATGAGTGTGATTATTTTCTGTTTGGTACACCCCCTCAGAGGGTTTCACTCCCTTACAGAGTGAGGTGTGTTAACAAGCTGGTGAAAGGCCCTCAGGATCCTTCAGAGGGGAAACTTTTCCTGCTCAGAGAGAAAACAGATTATTCTCTGGCACATTCCTCGGGTCGCTGCAGTCTGCTGGACACCTCAGCGTCAGATTCCTCACAGCGGCAAGTAAGTGTTCACTTGATACCCTCTTCAAAAGGATCGCACAGCAGACCTGCGCCACACGTCATGCACTGAGGTGATGGATGATCCCAAACAGTTCAACTTTGATTCATTTTCATTCAAATAGAAACTAGAAGCTGTGTTTTCTTTAACTGTTTATTTCACTGTAATTGTAGAGTGCTAGTATGCATATTACACCAGCTAATTAAACCCACACAAATGTGTAAGTTACACCCATGTCCACTAATTGACACACAACAGTATCATATCTCTGTGTATCCTCGCAGCAAGGCTCCATTTTGCGTCTCAGGAGAAACACCTGCTGTGACAAAAGCCACTGGGGTTGTGACACTGAATTTCTCAGCTACAGGGGGTCTCGAGGGTCAGTTTGTCTCTCCAAGCGTTTCCTCGATCACCTCCCCTGACCCCACCTTGGATCAATGGCACTTGACCCAACTCCACAGAGAGTCAGTCAAGTACGCAGACTGGGAGCAACAAGCAAGTAACTATCTTTTAATGAGGAGTCATGGAGGCCATCTGCTCAGAGTCAAAAAATATGACTTTAAAGGACATCCTGCATTTCAAGACATTGACCTTAAAAGATTAGCATTGGTTTATTTTATAGGTATATTTCCACAAAGAAGCACGCAGGATTTCAACTTCTGAGAAATTGTATGCAAGAAATTCACAGGTAGGCTACTGTAGTTGTTAAATGTGCTCTGTTTTGTGATGTCACATGATTACACTGTTTTCACCCCACATCTTTTCAATTGTCATCACCTGGTTCGACACAACATCTTACTCCTCTGTAGCGTTCTCTTCAGTAGAACTTCAATCAGGCATGTATTAAAGTATTAAAATGGCTTTTGAGATGATACTTTATTGACATTGTGACCCACAGTGCATTGCACAACAGTGGCAGGTGAATTATTTGGGGATTTTTTTCTCAAAATGTTTGAATCTAGTCTTTGTACAACATACATATTGAAAAAATGACAATTAACAAGCAGGGTTTTATTTTAAAAAAGTTTAAAAGGTAAGGCCCTTTCATATGTATGTAAAAGGCCCTCAAACTTAGATTTCCTTTTCAGAGAAATGCCCTGTGAAATAGTGATGTTGGATTAAATTGTTATTCAAACTTAAAATGATTTGACTTTGCT
Organism: Cetoscarus ocellatus; assembly: GCA_037902135.1. NCBI lineage: Eukaryota > Metazoa > Chordata > Actinopteri > Labriformes > Labridae > Cetoscarus > Cetoscarus ocellatus. The sequence goes on from JBAMNC010000388.1 coordinate 761,737, forward strand.
CTAGATATCACAAGAAAGGAAACCCAAAAAAGAGAGACAAAAAGATTTATTTGATGATGACTGCAAATAACAGTCTCTAAAAATAACTGCTCAAACATCAGAACTTACAAGAAAGCTTCTCTGTCCCTGTTAATTGTGCAGTGGAAACTTAAAGGTGTAATCCTGTTTCCTGTCTGTCCAGTAAAGATGGGACAGCTGAGAAACGCTTCTTTCCATGTTCAACCCTACTGCTGAGGTCCACAAAACCTGCGCCACTTTAAATCTTGCCGTTATGCTTTTTTTTTTCTTACTTTCTTTAAGCATTATTTTTGTTGTTTTTATTCCCTTATATATATTTTTTCTATCTCTGTCATGTTTCCCTTAATCATGTTACTTATTTGTTTAAAAACACTGCATTTCTTCTCATCATTTGTTTTCACCCTTGAACTGTCATTGATCTGATTTTCTGATTTCTAAAGGAACACTGTCATTGCATTTTTATGAATGAATATATATGTATATATGTATGTATATAAATATATATATATATATATATATATATATATATATATATATATATATATATATATATATATATATATATATATATATATATATATATATATATATATATATATATATATATATATATACACACACATACATATATATATACATACATATATATATATATATATATATATATATATATATATATATACACACACACACATACATATATATACATACATATATATATATATATACACACATACATATATATACATACATATATATGTAAGTGAGAGAGGTTTTTTTCACATTTTTCACATGGCACTTTTCACAGACAGAAGACAAAAGATCAAAAAACAAATGAACTTAATGCAGCAGCCATTTAGCAACTACAGTGTAAACAGCATGTATACAAAATACAAAGAGGCTAAGAATGGCCCATAATAAACTGAAAGCACAGTAAGTGCATTATAGCAGGTGTGTTTTCAACTAGCTGAGTGTGTTTAATGTAATTATTTCAATTAGATAAGTGCAGCTGATTTCTTAGTTTGATAAACAGTAGCAATAAATGTATTCTAATTCCTGAAATGGACAAGATAAAAGTTATATCAACTTTTATCCTTTTAATATCTTATCTCAAACTCACGCTGCTCATTCCCCCATATTTACTTCAGATTTCTTGTTTATTGTGCTGTTATGTTATTATAATTGTATAATTATAATAGTTGAAGAGCAAAACCTAAATCTAAATAAAGGGAGCACCTTCTAAATCCAGTCATTTGTCAAAAAAAATGATAATGACATTTGACAGCATCTTCATTTATGACACAGAAAGCTGGCATGATTTAATTTGATTTTAATGCTTTTTTTTTTACACAGAATCGCAAAGTAATTGCCTATGGAATGAGTCTCACTGCCTGTTTATCAAACAACTAAAGTATCATTTGCAAAAATAAGAACAGCACATGCAAGTAAAAGTGATTCAGTTTCCCTATGTATTTCTGTGGCTGCCCTCTAGACATCAGAAATTAAAAACAGAGAGCAGCAAACAGCAGCAGGCCCCTGTAGTGTATTTTACACCAGCAGTCACACTGTTTTCACCTGGCAAAGTACCCCTTAAGCCCACACCGAGTCTGCAGGGCTGAAGCAATGTCTCAGTTATAAGATACCCAGTCCCATTTACGACAGACCTGTCCAGTAAAGCTGGAGTCAGTCTGCAAGTGAAGGGTGGAATAAAGCATTTTTCCCATTCAGGGGGGCCCCAACTGAAAGCAAAGTGTTCCTGTCCCATTGTGAGCTGTGTCTCTGTAAATTAAGCTATAACTGCTAAATTAGGGCAGTATAACAGATTGTGTGTCATGACATATCTAAAAAAAATATTCAATCAACTGAAGCCAAGATCCACAGAGTAAGTTAAGAATAAAAATCAAAAGGATATTGAATGATAACAGTAGTTGTTCATTTTCTTTATTCAAACTCTGAATCTGCATAAACAAGCTGAATTCCAGTAAGTGCTCTCCTCTACTTGTTATTGCAGCATGTGGGATTACAGGAATTACTTAACAAGCAAAAGTGCTTGCGATCTCTCTTTCATTATGCATGATATCACTGAGAAAGTATGTAAGTGGAAACGACTAGTTTTACATTTTTGGTCATGGACCTCTGCGGCGGCACATGGCCCCTTTGTCAGCGAAGGATTATCAGGAGTGAGTGCTCACAAAAGGAAATGCTTGTGGAGCTACAGTAACAGAAGGATAAAATCAGCCGTGTGATGATTGGGGTGACACATTTGTTTGGCTGTAATGAAAATAAGCCCATTGATGGGGCATTCAGTCACAGGCCCGAGCCCCCCTGCCCACATCCTGTCTCTTTATCCTTCATACAAGTGGCAGACAGATAGCGAGCAGGGGGATATTACAGCAGCCAGCCAGGGAGAGGGGCTCAGGGTGTGTGCGTGTGTGTTTGTGTGTGTGTGGTTGCAGGCCTGTCAACTTGTCACTTTGCATATACTGCTGATGTGTATGACGGAGCTGTCTCTGCTGCAGCCAGCCAGCCAATCAATGCATGTTAATGTGGAGGCTTCAAGAACTTTTACACATACCACCCAGACAGATACAGCTGACGTTACAAAATAGACTTTATTGAACTTTCATAGAAAAAAATATTGTTCCCCCTTAAAATATTTCTGATTTCATTCTATAAAAGTGGTAGAAAAGTACACAATGTCATTAACTGATCAAAGTGTAGACAATCCTGGTCACATACTTCTCCACAACACAAATGAAAGTTGCTCTGTCAAATAGTTAATTCGGTTTAAGTACCTGAGTACTCACTTTTTAATACTTCAGTATTAAAAAAACATTTCACAAAATACAAATGTGTTTTACAGTGATTGAAATATGTTTAAAAACTGTGCAGTCTAAAATGTAAACAAATTATTATGCTTTTCAAAAACCTCAAAGATTAATGTAAGATATGGCCATGGATGTTCCTGTTGAAAATTCGGTTCAAAGAGTGAATTTCTCCATCCAGATCATCCATTGACACCACAGAAAACAAGCCAATAACATGTGACTTCATAACACGTGATTTGGCTCAACAAACTTACAGGACAATATAGAAAAAGTAAAGATACAAGACCATGTAGGTATTTATAGTCAGAGGTGATGTACATATGTGCACTACACATCCCACCATCAACTCTGACTCCCTTAACCTTTTAACTCTTTGCTCAACTGTTTGGTATATGACACTGTTAGTCACTGTATCTCACTGATTAATGTTGAACTTGTACTAACTTGATTAGACATCTTCCTCTGCTTAGCCTTTACATGTAAGGCTGAGAAAAACTAGGAGCTGTCATAGTTTACAAAAAGGGAAAGGCCTCAAAGTCTCCCTCCAACCAGGAAAACAGAAACATAAAAAATCACCCTTCACATGTGGGCTCGGTCCAGAAAAGCTGGATAAGACAATGACTTCAATCAAAGTGAATGTAATATCTGAATAGTAAATAAAATTTGTTAATTTCATTAAAAACTTTTTTTTGACTAGAATTATGGACCACTTTGAGTATCTCTGTGTAATTACCATAAATTCCCAGCTCAGCTGTTTGGTTGCTGTCAATAACTTTTTCATCATAACCATTGTTTGCTGCAACTGGTGCCAAAAGGGGACAAAAATGAAAATTTGAAGTGCTCAGAAAGCACAAACCTCCACCAAAGTATTTATGATCAGTGGCTGCCCAGCTGAAAATGCATGTACTCCTGATCCAAAATGAGGACCACAATAAAAAAAATCAAATCTGCAGCTTGATCTAGATCCAAACATAACAGTGTTTTGCATGGATCCACATGACCTACATCTGCATTATTTTTTTAAGGCATTATTGACATTATTAGTTATTAGCAGTAACTAATTATCAATAATGCTGAACACTGCCCTATTTTCCAATGTTAACAAATCCTTTAAAAAAGGCAGGAAGGATCAGGATCCAGATTGGCAATATGATCAGCTCCTCCCTGTGTCATGACTGACATTACCTAAAAATGTCATCAAAATCCACTGAGAACTTTCTGTATGATGTACCATACAAACAGGCAGGCAGAGAGACAAACACGGGGAAAAAACACAACCTCCTTTGCAGAAGTGAAAACAAAAATCACTGTTTCCACGTGTCGGAGATAAAGGGTTAATTAAAAAATGAATTATGTGTTTTGAATGAGACTCTACAAATGTTGGTTAAGGGCAGTGGTTCATAAAACTTTTCTACCTGGCGCCACTTTCAGAGGCAAAATACTTCAACTTCACCTTCAACCTCTACCATACACACTACATACATCAATACAAAAACAGTCATGCCTTTTTCCAGCAAAGTCTAACACTCTCTAAATTCATCTTAAGCATCGTCTTAAGAAATATGAAAACAAATCTTCTGTGAGTGTCAAAAAAAAACAGAACTAACATACTGACTTTATAGAGAAGCAACTCAAGGGAACAAAAAATGAACACAGATATTCCCCAACACCCCATCAACTCTTTAGATCCCAATTTGGGATTAAGGTGTTCAGCACAATTCTTTCAATACATACACAGATCGTGTTTTAAAATTGCGTATTTATACAAATCTATTTTTTTTAATAATACAATAATGGCCTGTAAATGTGTGGGACCATTTTTTTTTATTTTTTTAACAAAATTCTTCTCATAAAAATGACCATCATTCTACACTTAGGTAGCTTATGGTCCTGTGATAGTAGCGACAATACGACTGATACTAAAATTTGTTACTGATACAATTAATGTGAATTTTACTTCTCGTCTAAAAAAACAAGTGAAGTTGAAGTGAGTCTATCTTATAAGAAAAAGAAATAAATTTCCTGAAAAATATACCTTGTTACAGTCCAATTTTGTGTAAAATAGATGAAAGAGCTGCTGTGTGTTCAGATTAAACATATGTTTGTGTAATTTTCTGTCAAATCCCCCAAAATGATGAATAATTTGTTGCTTGCTAAATTACAGTTTTCGTGTTGTCAACATCTGTCAAAACAAATAAATGATTAAAGTTTTTCAAGACACAAAAATCAAAGAAGTAAATGGCAGAAGGCCCTCTTCATGTCTCTGAGCCTCAGCAGAGCACCACAGCGCTGATTAAACCTCAGGCCTGATGGTAAACTCAGTGCCCACTTTCAAGACTTTGATTCTGGGACAGTGGCTGTGACTCACCCTTCTGTGTTTGTATGTTTCTGCTGCTGGGCACACACACGGTGAGAACACGGCAGCAGAGAGCTGCCCTCTCTGCCCCCCAGGGTGACTGGATGACTTCAGACTCACTGTATCCATCAGAAATCTACCCCAAGCCCCCATCCGTCAGCCCGCTAAAGCCCGGGGCTCAGACCTGCCACACACGTGACTCAGATCTCAGTTCAGCATGAACACGGTCACTCTGCCAAACGTCTCAGGAGCTGCATGCAGCTGTTGTACAAGGTATACTGAGGATGATACAGAGAGCAGAGGGCCTTCAGCAGCAGGATTCAGAGCTGGTGTCACTGAACAGTCCACTCTGCTCTGGTGTTAAAACTGGATTTGCACAGAACTTCAAATACGACTGACTACAGTAAATATGACTTCATTTCTTCTCATCATGTCACAGGCTACTTGTCTGGCCTAAAGCTCAAAGCCTTGACTCACTTAATTTAACCCTACCAGGGTTTTCTCATCATGTGGGATGCAAACATTTATAAGGGGGTCTGGGTCAACTCCCCAAGCCAGGTGACTTTATGTGAACTTTTAAACAGATATAAATAATTAGTATCATAATCTAAAATGATGGTGGGTGGAGAAAAAGACACTGACCAGAAACTTTGTGATGCTGTTTTTAATATATATATATATATATATATATATATATATATATATATATATATATATATATATATATATATATATATATAGTATATAGTATATAGTTACTTGTATTCATAAAAGTAACTCATTACTGAACAAAAACATCTCAATATTACTTTCCCTGTTGTAAAACATTTTAGCACTATCTCTGTTTCTCTCCTACCTGCTGTCTACAGACATGTGAAAGTAAACAACGCCATGTGGCAGTGCATGAAGTTGGTCAATTCTGGTAATTAGAGAGGACTGCAGTACACTGTGTTAATATCCCTGTTATTTCAGATTTTTGGACGAAGTTACACCAACACCAGAATGAAATGTAAGTTCAAAACCTTGCTGTACCATCTTATTGAAGCGGCTACAGTACACTGCAGTTTTACTGAACTACAACAGTAGTTTAAAGACATCCTTTATTTGTCTCTCATTGGGAAATTCAATTCTTTACACATGTTGTTTGTTTTAAGCATGTTCTGTGCATACACAGTGTGTCTTCAGTGTGTCATCATCAGACTGTGAGTATTACAGAAGCTGTAATAGTTATCATGCCTGTTACTCTGTCATTATGCTACAGTATTATATTTATAGACCATAAAGTCTGCTGTAGGATGACGATGAGTCCATGAGTCAAGTCAACACATTCAGAGGTAAATGTACAGTCAGCTGTGTGCCTTATATACTATCAAACTAATTAACTAAACATTTTGAGGCATTTTAATTTTTGGTAAGTCCAAAGTACTCTGAGTCACCGTCTCTCTTTACTGCAACACAGTATCGTATGGCTTACTTGTGCTTAACACAGTAACCAACAGATGCTACCCAGCACTGTCCATGAGTACAAGCTAACACATCCACACATTTTCATACCCATTTCTGCACCACTGTTGAAGCAGTGGGAGCAACTTGGGGTTAAGTGTCTTGCCCAAGGGCACATTGACATGCAATAGCGGGAGCTGGCATTAAACCCTCAACCACCCTATTGATGGTGAGGTATATCTCCAGACTCAGTGCACAAGAACATTTTAATTTATATTCTTAAGAAACTGTGCCGTGTTCACTGATTTGAATACAGAATACTCAGTTTAATCACTTTTAAAAAATATGCAAAACAACAACAGACACCATTAAACTGATTTTAAAAGGTGTAATTAACAATTAAAGGAAGGGTGAATTATTTTTATATTATTTTGTTTCACACTTTTTGCTCTAAGAATGTATGTGTACAGCAGATTTGATATAAAGTTGTTTGCAAAAACAAAGAAGGGTGAAAAATGCTGATATTGATCACCTAAATGGGTAACATGTCCCTGACACAGACTATAAATTGCTATATAATTGCCATAAATAACTAAAACCATGATAATGTAGATTTGGATGTCTACATTAGCAAATAGGAATTTATTATTTTTTCCAAAACGTTTGTACATGTCTGGCCATTTGAGGGTTAACCTACAGGGAGAGTTTTAAGAATACATTAATATTAAACCTTCAAGGTCTTTTGTATTTATTTCTTCACCGATTTTCTAAAATTCATTATTATTTTCCTTTTTTTTTGTAGTTTTATGTTGATAAAACAACAAACACAAAAACATAAATTGGTATGTCTTTGCTTTTTTATTGGGCTGTCTGATGTAATTTTCATGCCAAAAATAACTGACTAAAACTTAGACAAACATGAGAAGCTTTGTTCAAGACTACTGGCATTCATTAAAAAGAGTGTCATGATAACATAAACTGAACAAAAACTCTGGACAAAAACACTTCTTCTAAAATTTGTGGGTGTCCTTCTGGCTTCTTTGCATTCTTGCAGTCAGCCCCCTCCTCTCCCCGCCTCAAGTGTGTATGTGAGCACTCTGACATGGTGTTTGTGGTATTAGGTGTTACACAGGGGTGCATTTCCCTCTCAGTTGTCTGAGCTGAACACACCCGCTGCGGCGAGGCTCCCCCTTGGCTCCATGTGTGACAGTAATTTTACACAGCCGGGGCCCTCGGTCCCGGAGGTGGGCCATTAAAGTTCAGGTGAGGTTAATTACAGAGAATTGTTAAAGCTGCTGCTGTGCGCTGGACGGGTGGGAGGGATTTGACGCCTCCAACGCTGATTTCTGTGTGACAAGCCTCCGCTGGCTCCACGGGTGTTCAGCAGCAGATTTACACACAACACCTACAGGCGCCAATCATTCACTGAAACAGCACGAAATTAAACCCCACAACATGGCCACATGAAAATACTACAGCTTGTTATTACACTCGATGTATAAATTACCACACACAACATGCAATTATCCACATGAAGTACGCAGAAATTGACTATAACTACCTGTAAATAAACAGCCAAATTTAGGAGAATTATTCTGATACGAGGAAGGCGAACTCTTCTTTCCACTATAGGGGCTCCATTAACCTCAAGACGAGCCAGAAACACCAGAAAACAAGCAAAGAGCAACTCGAAGAGGCAGTCTTCTGTGTTTGAGTAAGGATGAGATTATATTGGATTAAAGGGGATTTTTGCAATGCAAATGAATGCACCTCAAATCAATAAGGCCTGTTCTACTCAATATACAAACTAATTAAGAGGTAATACAATCAAACCAGAATAAAACAGATTGTGCAGCTTCCTCAGAAAGAAATCCAATCAAACCTTTTTATGTGAAAGATAAAATCTAAAGCGATCTCTCTTTGTACGTATAATGACCTCGGCTTTGTGTCCATTTAATAAGGAAAACTTGTCTTAAGAGGTTACGCTCAATGTGCATATTCTAATCAATATGAATTACATAGGGTTTTATCTATGTTATCTGCTCCAGACTGCTAAGCTAATTAATGTTTTATTGAGTGTTTTAACTCAATTATTTCACAAAGTCAAAGAGGTTCAATGCAATTTTCTATGAGCAGCAAGAACATTGTCAGAGGAGGGGAGGTAGCTGAATTCTCAGCCCTCTAAAGGTAGAGAAGGATGTGAAGTGAGCTGAGAAAGGTATTCAAGTTAAAATATTTGAACTGAACAAAAAAGTGAGAATATCATTGTGGAAGACTGAGGTTTGTAGAGCACAATGCTTCTTTGACACGGTGTTACATTTTGCCTTGTATCATTACTAAAGTTTGGACGGGTCCCCCCTCCTCTTGCGCTTCATTCCAGCTGATTGCTCATTTTCTAATGCTAATGGTGCTGGGCCGGGGCTAGGGTTTCTCCCCTGTCAGCTGGCCACTGGGGCTGTGGGACGGATCTAATGGGCTCTGACAGGAGGGAACTGATCTCATTCAAAGGGGATTTGATATGTGGCATGAATGTGGTGACCCTCAATGGACATATTAATGACCGTTATCATTCACAGACTTTGAGCCATTCATACAGCCTTTTTTCTGTTCAACGCACCGGTGCTGTGCCGAACGCCATGACTTATGGATGAGCTGGCCGTATATTGTTTTCACTGCCTTTTAGGTAACACGTCAAAGTGACTCACAGCTCAGAGGTGGTGGATGGGTCCAGTGGTTTGAGCAGCATTGTGCAGTAAATAATAATATGGTGGGTGTTGTTTACAATCCAATTACGACCACACGCTGGCAGAGGAGAAAGACAAAGGCCTACAGTCACAGGAGACATCAGCATGGAGACACTCAGTCAATATTTAGCTTCGCCCCCACTGCTATTTATGACAAAGGTTTCTCTTCATGCATTCACAGTATTATTTGTGTTCATTCTTTATCATTACCGCTGTTACCCTGGAGTAAGCCATAAGAACAAATGTAGAAAGAAAAAGTGGATTTTGTAAACTTACTACAAAACATTTTACAGAGTCAACACATTTGACTAAAAGTGTTTGTTGACTACTTGCTTTAAATGACAAAAAACAGCTAAAATTAACTCTTTATTGACCAAAAGTCTAACATTTTGTATGTTGACTTTTTAATAAGACAAGACTAAAATGTTGGTGGTGGGCTGTTTAAATTTAGATATCCATGATATATTAATTGTTTTAAAGGGAATTCAGGTTTCTCACATACAGTGTAATTTATTAGACCACCATCCAATGTTGGGTCAAAGCCACAGCTGCCCTAAATTAACAACATTGTTAATTACAAAATTATTTTTTATTTCTGTAATGGTTAATATACCAGTATGTAGAGGCTCTTTAACAAAATATCTTTTTAGTGCTAAATGTAATTATTATTGTTAACCATGAAGTTTCAAATTTACTGTTTTTCAAAAATACTGAAAACATGGAAAAGTTCATTATTATTTCTTGATTAAGATATCAAATTACACATTTCCTGAACAGAAAACATAGTTTTAGTAGTTTAATGTTATGAATGATTTATTTCTGACTTCTCAGAGAAGCCCAGTGAGCTGACTCAAATTTGGGTATAAAAAGGTGAATTAAGTTTGAAATTTTGTCCTGTTCTAAAATAGCAACAATAAAAAAGAATTACATTTTCTATATATACAAGTTTTTGAAAGATTTCTATTTTTTTAATGGCAGGTTGGTTCAATAAATTTTGTGAAGCACTGTATAGGTATATAAGTAGAGCTGTATTGTGACACCTTATTACAAATATTTAACAGATTTTGGTAGTGGTGCCCATTGAGACTCATTTTTCAATACCAGTATTGATATTACAAAGGAAAGAAAAGAAAAAAAAACAGGGCCCACCAAGAAAATACCCAACAACAAATAAAGGTCCTTAGGCCTAGCCTGTCAGTTATTTCATCCACTTGTTTTAAATAAGCAAAAGTTTTGATAGTGCATTTACAAGACTGATTAGGTTGACCAATAGAACACAGCACTGTATGCACGTTGCTTTTACATTTTGAAATGTAAAACTCATCTCTTAAGGTTTAATTAATGAATATGCTAACTGGTTACTTTCAGATGGTTAGAGTTCTCATGAATTTTTCTTTGTTTAGTTTAAAATAAAGCACGACTCCCACAGATCCTGCATTATGGCGACTTGTGTTTACTACATACCAGAGACTGGAACTCGAGTCAGAGATTCGCACTCAAGTCACACCCAGAGGTGACTTGATATTAATAGTAATAATAATGTTATTATTCATATATCACAAACAGAGCTTTGACATTCATGCAAAGGCATACAACAGAAAGCATTAAGTATAAGAGCACAGGTACAACGAACCAACACTGTGCAGCAAGGTGCAAAGACAACATCAAACAAAACAGAAGCAGACAAAAAGCATGAGTCTTGGACTTGGCTTCCCCCCTTAAAGTCTTCAGACTTAACTCAGAATCAAGGTTTGAGACTTGCACTTCCATCCAGTCTAAGCCAAACTCAGTTGCTAAATGTGCAAGGCACCTGCTTGGAATTGGTCTAAGAGACTTGAGACTTGACTTTGTCTTGAACAAAGTGACTTGTGCACATCTCTGCTATATGCATAACATATGTATTTGTTCGAAAACCAGACCATGTAACCAAAAATGCAGGGACTACTTATCCAGAGAGTGGTTTTGTCTGAATTCAGGCTGGTGTATTTGATGATCATCAGCTCTCTGTATTTTTCCACAAAACACACTGAACTTTTACAGGACACTGTATGAAATACATTGATGCTCAGATCAAAGATAATTTCACTGGATCATTCCAACAACATCAGAAAAAAAGTTGGACACTTCTGCATGATGCACAAAATGCAACCTCCTTCAGCAATAAAATCTGCAGACATACAGAAAGGACTGGACAAGATCTTTTTAATTAATCTTCTGTTGGCTCAACATTAGTACGGGCCAGCTGTATACATGTTCACTATCTTTCTTTGCTGAATTATTATATAATTATTAACTAATAAAAGCATAGAACACATTAGAGCGCTTGCATAAATATCTATGAACAGAATTACTGGCATTCATTACATATCTAAAACTTATTCTAAATCCAACTCTTTGTTGCATGAGAGCATTTGATTGTGTGCTCTTCTGTGTGCCTCTGGGTTTGGAAATCCACACAGGAGAGACTAACCACATTTCTCCACCCCTTTGTCCCATTAAATAAGGTATATAAGTTTATCAACAAATGTACTTTAAAACTGTGGAGAGGTTGCACTGCTTTGCACCCAGTGTATATAGATCAAGCACAGTGAAGTGTGTTTTTAATCTCCCAGATGTGTATTCATACCTCTGAAAGCCATCTAAATATCAGGAACACCCACTGAGCCACAGACTCCAAACTCTGGCCCAGATTTTAAATTGTCTCATGATAGGAATGCACAAGCTTTGCAACCACTTCTCATTTTCAAACAAACACCCCCCCTGGGTAATTACAAGATTGCGTCTTCATTTGGTATTTAAGCAATGATGCTCTGGTAGTTAAAATTCAGTCAGATAAAACATAGGAAGGACACACGTGCTGCAATCCAAAATGCTTTTGAGCCAGGGGTATGATAGCGCCCTGAGATGAAAACTAAGGATTCTTTCACATCTAGGCCATTTGGAAGAGTTGTTCGGACACTAGTGGCCATTTCATCTTTGGTTTGGTTAATATGGATAAATGTGAACACAGCAATCAGTCTGGATTCAGTCAAAAACAACCACACCAAGGTCGCTTAAAGGAGGTGGTCTCAGCTCAGTTCCAAATGAACCCAGGAGGGGTTTGCAATAATGCAATAAATTCAGCAACCAGAACAACAAGTAACAAGTGACTCATTAGCTTAAGACACAGCTGTAGTAGTTGTAAAAAAAAAGGAATATGATCAAACATAACTGATGGCAAAATACTACATCTAATAATAATGCACCCCAATAGGGTTCTCGTAGGGCTCTCTGTGCTTGGGAACAACATACCATAAAAGTAGCAACAGGAGGAAATGGTCATTTTAATCACTTGAACCTCCACTTTTACAAGCCTGATCTCTACTTTTCCAAATCAGAGCTTCTCTGCTGGCCCCTCTGTAAGTGTTACAGTGTGGATAGATATCATATTATTTGGTGTCCTCTGTGATCCGCTGTTGACAGTGGTGAGAAAGGCAGCCCATAAAGCCTTCTGAGGCCCAGAGTCTACAAAGGGGCCCAAAGGACAGGCAATGATACCCTAAATTTAAGAAATGGTTGATATATTTATAGCTTTTAGAATTTATTTTGATGTAATTTCACACCATAGCTTGTTTAAATCATTAAATGTATTTTTTTTTTTTAAGTTACTGTGGGTTTCATAACGGGGGCCTCCTGTTAGTAAATTGGTATGATTCTTTAATTTTGTAATATTAACACTGTTGGTGGAGTTACTGCTGTTAGTTTTAATGATAGTATATCATACTTCTTACTTCTTAATGTCTTATTTTTCTAGTAAGCAGCTTAAAGATTGGTGCCAGGTTAAGGATGCAAACTAGCTGGCATTATTAGATTATATCAGAGTCCATTTACGAGGCCATACAGGGGCCCAGCTACTACTGTGAGTGGCATTGACAAGGAGGGTTAAAAGGTCTTTGTGCAATGAGTTTGTCGACCTTTACTTTCCAAATTGTTTCAAACAATAGAAAATATGATCATCTTTAAAAACATTAATGAGACATCTGACTTCCTCTTTGCTCCAAGTTAAACTACAACTCATTTTGTTGTTAGTTGCCTGCTAATCGACATCCCATAATGCAAAGCATAACAAATAGCCATGGGTCTACGTAGGCTGTGATGTAATGACACCTCTGTCTCTGTGTGGTTCGGCTTGTTTTACAATACTGCAGGGTAAAAAGAGACAATCCTATAAAAAACAGCACCATTGTACAATTTTTTTAAAACTGAATTGGAACAAAGCAACTGAGAGGTAGGTGTGAAAATTATTCAAATATAAAAGACCTGGCAAACACTGGTTAGAATTTTTTTTTGTTGATAGATTAGGTCAAGCTTGAATGCTGCAAAAACACAATCTGACAAAATGATCAATACACAGTAATAGGAAGCAAAAGAACCAGAGGAAGGACAAATCAGGCTTACAATCAACATGTGGACGCTTTTGAATAAACAAGTCTTTAAAAAGTAGAAGACTGCTTGTGTACAATACTGAGCAACCACGTTATAAACGTCTTGGGCAGGATGTTCATCAGAGTGTGGTTTCCCCAAAACTTCCAAACAAATCTAGCCCCATCTATAAATGGTTATTTGGTCATATTCAGCCATACATGCATCCGGTGAGAAATGAAGAGGAGAGATTCTATATAACTCAGAAAGAACTGTGCAAACATGTGTGGCTGAACAGCTGCAACCTGAGCTCTTCATACTGGTATCTGGTTAAGATATCTGTCAGAAAATTGTGTATCCTTCAAAAGAACTGACATTTGATACCACAACCACAGCTTTATGTATCCTGAATCAATCAACAATCAGAGAGTATATTCTTTTTATTTATTGTTTCTTTGTAAGTAAAGGTAAACAAACAAATCAGAAGTCTGCCTTGAAATTACAGAGATGTGTGCATGTGTGTGGGTGTGTGTGGGTGTGTGCGTGGTGAACATTTTTTCAAGGAAAGTACATTTATGTCCTACCAAAGGTTACTCTTATAAATGTATCCCTAGTCTTTAATTAAGCAGTTTCTCTGATTAATTATGAGCATATTTGGAGTGCTTTCCATCCTCCCAGCATGCTCTATTAACAGGGCGGAGGTGCAGAACAGAGCGCAGTGGTAGCAGCTTGGGGGGTGCTGTGAATCGTTCACGACAGCTGCACAGGAAGTTACATCCTTCCACACGTCGAGGTGTCACCAGCAGCATTTTTACATTTCCAATTTTAATCTCAGATTCCTACCATATGTCAACTTCAAACAAAGTTGTGCTCCCTCACCGTCACTGCCTAAGAACAATCTGTGTACAAAGTGTTGCAAACATGCTAGGCTCAAACCAGTCTCTTTGTTCTGCTCATTTTCTTATTGGTCTGAATATTGGTTGACATATGTCTGTTTACAGACAGTCTGAAGGTGAGATTCAGGGTTAAACCTCCTGAAGATAATTCAGCTACAGTGCCTCCGGGGATTCTTGGCTGCATTAAAAAAGTCAATAAATGAATAAAACAAATAACTTTATCATGTATAAATTGTTTTATCCACACTTTTCCGAAAAATTGCAGAATTCTATGAGCTATATATAGCTCTGAACTTGAGTGTGAGACTTTGAACTGAAGAACGACCCTTTTAAAAGTGTTTTTCTATTGAGGCTTTAGTTAAACTTCTCAACAAAAAATGTGAGCTATTTCCTTAAATGCTGTTATTTTGAAGTTGGCTTTTTTTAAAGTATCTGAGGGTACCAACAAAAGTCCTAATAAAGGTGTTTTGGTCAACAGGTGCTCATGAACATTAATCAGACGGTAAAACACCTAAAACACATGAAACAAAAAGTATATTTAATCCCCTTCATCATACCCAAAGTGTGGTTCCTGACTGCAAGGCAGCAGGACGTTTTCGCCTGGCTTCCTCCACAGCCTGGAAAATCCTCCCCACATTACTACCATTGTGAGAGCTGCTTTGCTTTCACAGTCCAAAGATCAAAACAGCAGCCATGTTTCCAGGGAACAAATGTCCTACCAGCTGGGCTGGTGTGAACACAGATATAATGCTGACAGGAAGCCGAGGCAGTCACTTGTAGAGCCAATTATGGGCAAAGTCGTGGGGGCAGGTTCACAATCGCTGCTTTTCTTATGTTGTGCTACTAAGAGGTGTATGATTAACTTCCTCACCAAAAGTACCCGGCCAGCCCGGAGTCTGCCCCCTCTGTAGGTGGCAGAGCTGGTGAGTCGCGGCCCAGCCAGGCCGACACCAGACTGCTAAACCAAACAAAACCAAAGCTCAAGCATTCTTTTTATAACTCACTGTATTTCCACATTCTTAGGCCTTTAATGGTTCTTCTTCAGGATGTGTTTAACTGTTCGGTTTAGTTTTACTGTGCTCCTATCACTGGGAGAATGCAGGTTACAGGCCTCTTCTGCAGCCACAGAAGCTCTGCGTTCTTCATTGGAGTCAGGAGGAATTCAAATTGAGCCATCTGAAGAAAATACCTTTGCTTTCTAATTAAAGGCCTTTCCTATGAATGGAGGGCGAACGAGCAGCTTAATTAAGCCGTCTAGATTATCCTGCTTTATTCTGCTGCTGCATTCCTCCAAACAAAATAATTTCCTGTAGGATCACAGTAGTTTTTTCCCCCCACATTTATTTAAAAAAGTAATTCCCTGGTGTTCAATCTTGTTTGAATCAAAATAAAAAGCGTCCACAGTGAGTGTCTCCTCCCATGTGGCATTGTGGCAGTGGCAGAGCAGGGTTACAAACATACAACAGTCCTTTAACTATCCATGGTCCAGCAGCTGTCCCTCACTGTCGAATTGAGTAAGTTCCTTTCATCACATCTGCCCTATTGGAACGACATTTTCTTTACCTGACTTGCTCAAGAGATTTGCTTTATCTAAGTGGTCATTTCATTCAACCAGGCAACAAACAGAGGTGAATATAACTGTCCCCAATCTTCCCCTCACAGAATTCATGCTTGAGTTGCCTCAAATAAAGAGCGTCCCTGCCAGCAAAAAGAAGGAGCTCACAATCAACTCCATAGGGGCCACTCTATAGGAAAGAGTCCCTGCATCATACAGTCCTCCTTTTTCAACTCTACATTTCCATTTAATGACACCCTACATATTAACCCTGGTAATCTTCCGATTACAAAGAATAAGAGATTTATCTTTCCCAGCGTGCAATTTGAAAATGTTTTTTCATGCAATGCAGGTTCTGGGGGGGGGGGGGGGGGGGGGGTCCCTTTTTTATTTCCATCAGCACAGCATTCATTGAAGTGCGAGCTTGTGAGTTATTTTGGATCCATTAACTCTAAATACAGGTGATTCCAACCTCTCTTTACACAGGGACCACCGAGATTCCCTGTCACAGGGTGTTACAGTGGTGTACAATGACACCAGCACAACTGATTTGATGAGCTCTCCTTCCCAGGCCAGCACTCAACCAAACAAACTGGCCAGGCAACCAACAGCACTCCATTCATATTTAATTACCGCCTGATAACATCCAACACGGGTTACATTACACGCTGAAAACATGAAGGATGGAGCAGCAATGAAATAATAAAATAAAGTAGGACTGTGATTTGAGAGGCGTTTACATACAAATTGGACATTTAATTTGGGGCAATTTTAATGAATTAATCTAAATCAGCTGAAAAACAGGGAGCAGTGAGGGCAGCACCCATCTCTCATTTAATGGCATGTAAATAACACCAGGTGGTGAATATTAAGTATCAAACGTGGGACACAGCAGTCTTTGTCACATGACCCACCTCTGCGGGTGTAAAGTCACTGCCGGCCTCCCAGGCAAGCACTTGTATGTGTGTGTGTGTGTGTGTGTGTGTGTGTTGGGGGGGTTAAAATGACAGGAGAAGTCCAGCCGTAACAATATCAGGTTTCTGAGTGCTGTTTTAACAAAAACAAACCTGCTATCACACAATTTTAAAATTTGAATTTATTGATGTTTTTTCATTTTTTTAAAAAAGTCTTATTACACTCTTCCTGGTCCCCTCTAATCTGAGGATGTGACAGGAAATAATGTCTATTTAACCCATGATCAGGAGCACTGTATGAGGAGAAAAGTTCTGACTATTCTTGAGGCCCATGACTGACTGGGGACAAGTCATGTTTTTGTATCATGAAGTATTGATCTGTTGCATATTTTGGCAATTATCTTCAGTGTTTCTTTGACTTTTTTTTTTTTTGCTTAATTGTAAGAAAGTAACATTTAGGCAGCCTCTGTATTGCTGAACTAGAATAAGAAATCATGGTAATGCTTTAGCATGTTGTTCATTCATCATCACAAGTTCTTGCACGAATTCATGATGAAATATCAGTAAAGCACATGTATTAAGAGTATCACATCCCTGTCTTGTTCTTCTGTATTATGAGACATGGATCATTAAGGATGTTCATGATGTTTGTTATTTCTTCATAAGTCTGCTGTTAAAGCAACAGGACATAAAAAGACTAATCTGAATTCAAAGTGAACAAGAATACTTCATCATTACATATTTATGACTTCACAAATTTGTTGACCCTCAAAAAAAGTGGAAGAATGGTCTGTCTTTAACACTGCTAAGTAAACATCAGGAAAAACTGAGAAATGATAACAACTGAAACACTTAGTGCTGATTAAGGTAAAAAAAAGTCAGGCTAATGTGTTTCACTGATGCGTGCTTCATCATAGATACATGCATGAATTCACACTTTCTTCAAAAATAAATTCTCGTATAAAATTCAAGAATAATCATGGACTTGATCTAAAATGATGCCAATAACACTAAGATTTTAAAAAGGTACCCTTGCCTTTGACTATTTTTGGAGGATTTCTTGAAAGACTGAATGAGTGGAATTCATTATTAATTTTATGGTTTTGATGAAAGTCTGTCCTCCTCTTGTTAAGCAGCAGTATTATTTTCTCACATGTCGAAAATGACATTAAGAGAAAAGTTTAGCAGAGTGTATGAGCTAGTTTGTATTTTTGTGTATGTTTAAGGTGTGGCTAAAGCAGTTGCACAGAGTGTGTTTGGACTCTGCCGCAGAGGCCTATGTGATATTTTTTCATCTGACTCACAATTAAACCAAGCAAGTAAATGTACCTGTTTAGTGTCTTGGGAAAAAGTTCAGTCAAAGCTTCTAGTGCATCTTATTTTAAGACACTTATCGAGTCAATTTGCTTGCATCACTGAGAGATTATTTCAAAATGTCTTTAAAGAAATTCTGGTGCCTAACTTTTTTCTTTATTTCTTGCTTCATGTTTTGAAACAAGGAGTTTAAAGTGAACTTTAGGGTGATTGTGGCCTAAATGAACACAATGAGATGTTTTGACCAAGAATTAGATTGTTTTTTCCACTGCACCTGCTCCATGCTTAGTGTCTCTGTACTTCGTTAGATACCAGCAGAGATGCACAAGAACATTCCAGTTCAGAGAAAAAGAAAACACCGAACCCTCCTTTTCTGATACTTGTATATTTTTTATATTCAGACAGATTTGTAGTCAAACTAAGACCATGTGGCAAAGTCCCTATTCAGCTGTGGAGTGAACCTACTGTTTGTCTGAGTGTAATTTCAGGTTTGGAGATGATATGATCGGTGCAATCCTCTATTTGCACGGATGTCATGCAATCACAGAGGTGGAGTTGTCTATAGAGCACAGCAGAAACTGATATTGTCCTTATATTTTTAACAGCATAGGAGAAATGACCCCTGGCATGACTTTCCTACCCATATTTAAATACATTTAGCATTTTTTATCTAACTCAAGGGTTGGCAATCCAGGGCACACAGACCACCAAGCCAAAAAAAGTGTGCAGCTTTTTTCAAAGTTATTAAAATGCCCTCTAATTGGCAGCCGTTTAGGGTGATCTACTTTTCTCGACTGCAGTAAACCTGTCTTGTGAAAGCTGCCCTACTCTGCCTAAAACTGGCAGATGCCCATTGCTTATACAGAATGCAGATGGCATAGGAGACAAACAGCTTAGTGGAAGAAGTGGGCTCTGGAAGATGACAAGTCCATTAGCTGAAAGGTCAGAAAAGTGGAAGACAGGGTGTGTACAGTTAGTCAGTTACTGAAAAAACAGTAGCACATTAACACAGGAGCTGCTTCTTTACCTGCAGAGCAGTTTTCTGAAGTTCTGTGCTCTTGGGCCTTTTGTGTTGCATCTTTGGATTAACATGTCTCCAAAACCAAGAAAACCTATCACTTCTTCCATGTGCCATGACCAAAATTCCCTGAAAATTTTAACAAAATCCATAAATACTTTTTTTAGTTTTCTAGCTCACGGGCAGACGGACAGACCGACGTCAGCAAAAACATTTTGATTTTTGGTTTGATTTATTTTGGATCCACCATTAGTTACAGCAAATATGCGGTAGCTATTCTTCCTGGGGTCCACATATTACATAACCTCTTTGGTGGAGGATGATTCCTGCTGTTTGCCACCACAAAGTTCAATAGATGATCATGAAGTCTACCTTCTCTATTCTGTGTTGCACTGAACAATGAGTACTAAATAATGGATGTACTGAAAGCCAGCTGATGTACTGATACATAATCTGTGTCATGCCAGTCTTCTCTCAGCTGTTTATGGCATAGACTTTCATTTACAGTCAATGTCTGCACCATGGAAATAAAACTACACACGACTCCACCTTCAGAGTACAAAGTAGGACAGGTTCATATTCAGCTGAGAGCTATCACATGTATAAGAAACTAATGATACTGAATACACTTACAGAGCACTCATGCCACACACACTTTCCCACTGTGTGTCATCGTCTCTTGGCATGCTGGCGCCTGTCACTCAGTGGGGTCCTGGAATATGCACCAGGGCCATCGACAGGCGTCTGTGTCAATGCCTGACAAACCTCAAGGCACCAGGCTGTAATTGGAACGACCGGACTAATCCTCAGATCAAGACAGACTCATTGACAACCTAAGCGGGTGGCAATCCCAGCAGCACCTTATTAGAGAGGCCATCCTCTACGCAGGGTGCACTGATGAGCCAAAAGATGCAGCAAAAGTCTTTAAACCAAAAAAAATAACTTTTGCTTTGTATAATGGATATGCGACAAGCACAATTGTGTTTGTTAACTATTAAATATCCTCTTGCGACCCAGCAATACATTTTTGTCCTTTGTAGAAGATGTCCATCTTCAAAGTTCATTTTCAGTACCTTTAATGATCTAAGGCAGGGGTGGGCAACTTGCGGCCCTAGTGTCACATGTGGCCCTCTTACTGTCTTTATAAAATAACAACAACTTAATGTTAATGAAGAAGAACTGACATTATCTGCCATGAAAACATAAAAAATATTTCTAAAATTTCTATGAAAATAAATATAGCTTTAATTGGTTGTAGCTGTGTCTGTAAACCTTCCTTTTATTTATTTGTTAAAAAAAGGTAAGAATGTCAGTAAAATTTGCTTATTACTTGTGTCAAAAGTGACTAAAACTGGCTTGAGTTCTGTATTTAGCTCATCAGATTAAGTATTGGTAATATCATTTCAATGTTATTATAAGTGAATGATGATGCTGTAGTGTGCGGCAGCATTCTCTTGCGTCATAATGTCTCTATACAAATAAGCATTAAATAAATAATTAAATAAGGTAACTTCCAATAACTGCTTTATATATTTGTCCCTGTTAATATCCTTCTCATTGTGAAAACTTAGCCCTCTGGCAATAACGATTATTCAATGTGACTCTTTTGTTGACCACAGTTGACCATCCCTGATCTAAGGCTAAAACCTGTTCTACTATGTAGAGGAAATTCATAACTTTTCAACAAAGTTGTGTCACTCAACAAAACATCTGTTTATCAAAATGGCTGCCAACTTCACTGCCACATTTTATGAGAGGAAGAGGACTAGCTGTTGAAAAATACAAATGTATGTTGTTTGCAAATCAATCAGTAATAAATATGTTTCAGGTAAAAGAATTTCTTGGCTTTAAAAGCTCTTTTAGACTGAGTAAGGAAACTTTTTGTAAAGGATTTTGGTAGTAAGCTTAAAAAGTCCTAGTTTGTGTGGCTCAAAATGTGTAACTATATCTAAATATTCTGAAACCTTGGCTACTTATGTCTTTAAAAGACTGACAAAAGCTCATAAAGCATGGTTAAAAGTCATTGCTGAACCTTTATTATTAAGCACATGCTATCATTATTAACATTAACAAAACTCCTAAAAACGGAAAATCATCAGAATTCTTCCATGAAGGTTATTAAAGCTTTTTTTTTGTTTGTTTGTTTTGTTAAAATGTTTAATACTAACTTTTGGTCACCTAAAAACAGACAAAAAGGTGGAAATGAGGTGGAGCTTCAGTCAGCTTAAACACACAGGCTTTCAGATATATCAGTGATGCCCTGATTCATTCATATCTCACATCCTTAAGACCAATTAGAGAATTTTATTTAAAAAAGTCAATTTCCTCAAAGTTTTTGCTTATAAAAGCATAAACTTATTTTGAAACCCAGATGTAAACATGTTGATTTCCAACGTAAAATAGGTATTTATCGTGGTGTGTGTATGAATTCTAGTGCGTCCACAGGCAGCTTCAAGTTGACACTCAAGGAGCTGCGATTATTTTGGCACATTGGCTTTAATTTTCAGCTGAGGCTGCCGTACACTACTAAAGTATACTTATGCCATTGTAAGGTTTTCACAAGTGTACTTGACATATTTTTAGTGACATCATTACTACCAACTTCCCATATAAATCCATTAGAGGGCATTTATTAATTTCACACCAGTTTAAAGCAAATTTATGATGACTGCAACATATAATAAATGTTTGCTAAAGTCATAACAATCATAAAAACAAGCATTTTTTGTAAGTGGTAAAGGACTTGTTCAAAATCTTGTGAAATTAGCAACACATAATGAACAAATATAAAGCTACAGCCAGTAATTGTATAATGACTTACAAAGGCTCCACCATGAGGTCACAAAGAGTCAGACTTATGCCAAGGTCAGACTATGTAATTTTATTTGTCGGATACAACAGTCACCAAGTCAGATTAGACAACCACAGAGCCATAAAATCATGCTGTGACTTTTCTGACAAGCATGACGGACTACACGCCTCATACCAACATGATGATGTTGGAAGGAGGGATGACACTGTAGACAGCAAACAAGCACTATATTTAATGAGTACTATACTTTTGTTTCTCTTGGCAATGATTTGAATGATGGATGATTTGTTACCTTGTGATGATAAATATAAACCGTCACTCACTGAGTCATCAAGGTTTCTCTGCTGCTTCTCTCCAACATTTCTCTTTCTTACAGTCTGCTGGTAACTCCTCTATAATACTTCATATAAGCACAGGTGCTAATTTCAGAGCTTACTCCAAAGGCATCAAATTTGGTCTGGTTACATCCATGATTGTAACACTAGTCTAACATCTAAAATAGATGCTTTAGACTTTTGAAAATCTGCCGAATCCTCTACATAACTTTTCAGCCTGTCTGTCACTAACAAGTGATTCTGTGACATTTTTTTGAGGACCTTGAATGTCTTCCATAAAAAGAGACTGTCTGTGTAGTATTTATACTTAAGATTGCTCACCTTAACATCATAAAATTGATCAAGTGAAACGTCAGCAGAGAGAAATAAACCCACCCAGGCAAAGCTCCTGCCTGTACACACAGCAGTACATGCAGGAAATCACTCACAGTAACACAACTTGCTTCACTTGGAGCAGACAGTTAGCAGATAAGTTCTCTCTTCTCTCCAGTCTCTGTAAAATTGGCCGAGGAGCACTTTTGAATCTGTCCTGTGTCCTCCTCTCTCACCTCCAGCCTGGTAACCTGCTGTCTGATGGAGGGGAGCATGTAGCAGAGGTTGGCTGTGAAACCGTCTTGGCAGAGTCACTGAAGCTGGCTCCCAGTCCTCTTTCTCAAAAGCCAAAATGCCCAAAAACCTCCACACAGAGTTTTGTCTGTGATCCCTTTCATTGTATGTGAGATCTGCTGTCAGTGAGCTTATTTTGACATAAATAAAGAGATACAGTACTTGTTACCCATTATTTAAACAGGGTTGGGTGTTACGCAAAATAAATTAACATGTAACTGTAATCACATTTCTTCTGTCTGTAATGCAGTTATGTAACAAGTCATTGTTGTGTATTCAATAATTAATTCACAGTCACTGATCATAGTCTATCCTGATACTTCTGTTGCTGTAGTTGCTTCAACTGTTAAAAGACAAACTGGAGGACAGATAATCAAATGAAACAGCCCTACAAGAGTGTTCACGCAAAACTTGCCTAAATCACTCACCTGACGATAGCTCTTGTGTATGCCCCTATAATCAAAATAAAAAAATGGTGCTGATGTTGACATATCAGGTTTGAATTCATTTAGAATTGGCAATAAATTGACGGTGCATCTCAAGCAAAGTAACAGAGAATGCAAAAGTAATGACAGTAGAAGTGTGATTAGCCACTCTCAGCAGTGAGTAACCAAGCAAAGTAACAATTACTTATATGAAAAGTAATAGGTAATGAGCAAGGCTTATTTGTTGAGAGTCTACCCTACTGCATCAGTACAATGGACTGAACATCTCATAGAAAAGGTTTGAAAACTATATAAATGCAGCATCAAACAGATAAGTCCAAAACAAGAATGATGAGAGAGAGAGAATGTTGACATTCTTGACTTCACTAAAGTTAATGTTACAACCAAGCCTCTGCAAAAGCTTTACTGGAGATATAATAATAGACTTGATCAATACAACACATTCTAAGAATATGAAGTCTTAATCTACCAAGTTACAGTGGGTTTTTTTGTATGTGGTGAGCTTTTAAATAAAATAACTTGTACATCAGTTTCATGCAGTGTAGCTTGTAGATGAGATAGGAGTTTTATATGGTTTATATAGTTTCAGATAGTGCAGTCTGTTTAGTAGTTTAGGACACTTAAGGACCAAGTAGTGTAGTTTACAGTGTAGTTTACTGTACTTTATTTTAATGTAGTGTTTATGGTGTAGTTTAATGAATTTAAGTTGCACGTGGTGTAGTTGACAGTATAGTTAACTGGACCTTAGATGCATTTGATTTAACTTGTAAAGTTTACAGGTATCATGTGGTGCAGTGAATAGGTTAGTTTAGTATTACCTTTCAAGTAGTTTAGAGAAGTTTAGTTTCAAGTGATGCAGTGTATAGTGAATTTCAGATAACTTTATGTACTTTGGTTTATAGAGTAGTTAAATGAACCTAAGTTTCATTTAGTGCAGCTTACAGTATAGTTTAGGTAATTTAAGTTTCATGTATTACAGTTTAAAGTGTTCTATATCGTCCTTTAGTTTTCATGTGTTTTAATGTGCTGTTAAGTTTCATGTATTCCAGTTAAGAGTGTTGTTTAGTGTCCTATAGCTGTCATGTGATGTAGATTACTGTGTGGTCTGTTGTTCTTAGGTTTCATGTGGAGTAAGTTTACGGTGTAGTTTATTGACCTAAAGTTTTATGTGGTGTAGTTTTGTGTACATAACTTTTATGTTGCATAATTTATGTAACCTTGCAGGAAGATGGATTTTCTAAATTTCATGCCTGTCATCCGGCACATCCATCATGCAAGTCCTCAAGCAATAATGATTGTTCATGATCAGAAAGTGACAAGGCTGATTAGTGTCCTTGTAAGGATGAAGACACAGCAGCTACAAGCATGGGTAAGCTGTACTTAAAGTGAGAAAGCCTCTGAGTGGCCTTTGTATTATGACAGACAAAACATTCAATCATATTCCAGTTCTTCTTACAAGGTCCTGCCCTTCCCAATCACTCTATAGGATGTCACTCAGATGGGCTTGAATTGTCTCCCATGGGCATGTGAAACAATCCTGCTGGATTGTCAGGTATGTCATGTAGTGTATTGGTAGTGTAGTTAAGTGTACTTTGTGCATGGGACACAATGTAATGTAATGTATCTCGTTGTCTAGTTTATTTTAGTTTAATGTGGTGTGGTTTATAAAGTGGTTAGGTGAACAAGTGCTTGTCATGTGCTATAGCTTATAGTGTAGCTTTGTGGTACTTAAAATTTGTTGTAGTTGGCAGTGTAGTTAAGTTTACTTAAGTTTTAATGTGGTGTAAGTTATGATGTAATCTAAAAGTGTATTGAAGTTTTATTTGGTGTAGCGTGAAGTGTTGTTTACTATACCTTTGTTTCATGTGGTTTAGCACTAAGTGTAGTTTATAAGTTTAATCTGGTGTTCTGTACAGTGTTGTTTAGTATTATTTAGTTTCTTGAGGTGTATATTTTTCAGTTTAGAGAACTTTACTTTCATGCAGAGAAACTTTTATGTTTGTCAAGTGTTTTAAGGCATACAGTGTACTTTATAGAGTGGTTGAGTAAACTTTAGATTCACATGGTGGAGCATATAGTGCTGTTTAGTGATCTTAGGTTTCATGCAGTGTAGTAAACAGTATAGTTTAGTGTACTTTAGTTTGATGTTTCATTGAAAAGTTTTGTTTGGTGTACTTAAGTTATATGTGGTGTGGTTTATAAAGTTGTTAAGTGAACTTAACTTCCATGTGGTGTGGCTTGTAGAGTAGCTTTGGGATACTTTAGTTTATATGGTGTAGTTTAGTGTAGTTATGTGGACCTAAATTTTGTGTGTTGTGAGTTATGATGTAGTCTTGTATGTCATGTGGTGAAGTTTACTATTCATAGATTTCATGTGGTTTAGCCTAAGGATAAATGATATTATTAGATCAGTATCAGTTTCTGCAGATATTTTCCAAAAATGGGAATGGGCAGATATGTACAATTTGCCAGTGCACAGTCTATATTTAAACCATACAAATTGACCATATATATCCAATATATTGGCTGCATTATTAGCAAAATATACATGTAGCATAATATCTTACTTCATCATCACTGAATGCCCACTTTAACCTTTTTTTCCTTTTATGGCCATGGTTTGTTTGTCTTAGAAAAATATCAGTATCACTGATGATGAGTTTTGAAATATTGGCATATTGGATGTTGGCAAAAATCCAATATCATGCATCTGTAGTTAAACCCCAAGTGGAGTTTAATTTAAATATAGTGTTCGGGATAGTGTGGTTTGGTGTACTTTAAATGTATGTGGTGCAGTGTATGGTGTAGTTCAGTGTTATTTTCTTAAGGTGTCATTTACTGATTAGTTCAGTGAATGTTAGTTTCCTGTAGGTGTAGTTTAAGGTATAGTAAGTTTGCTTTAGCTTCGTGTAGTGTAGTTTATAGTGTAGTTTAATGAACTCACATTTCATGTGGTGTAACTTCTTACGAACTGTTGTTTACAGTTGTTTTTGTTGTTGTATAAAAAGTTTTTTTTTAGTTTCATGTACAGAAGTATACCGGACAGTATAGTGTGTATCTCAGATTTATATGGTGTAGAGTTTTTGGTGTACTTAAGCTTCATGTAGTATATGATATAGTGTAGTTTTGTTTTATGTGGTAAAGTTGCACATATTTTATTGTGTTATAGTGGAAAATCAGGGTACTTTGATTATATTTAGTTTCATAGTGTTATGAAGAGAATTAACAACATATCCTATATGTTAGTGTTTAATTGCCTTAGGTCTGCTGCTGAACTTCAGACTTTTAATATCACAAAGAAGAAAACATGGGAGGAAGCCCTTTGACGTGTTAAGTGGCCCCTGATAAAGCTGAAGAGCCATCAGCTTCATACAGAGACTGACATGAGTGCTTCATTGTACATCTGTTCCTGTGTATTGATGTGTCTATTTCTGTGTGTGTTTTGGAGTGTGTGTTTTTAGTTCCTGGCTTTTGTAAAGGCACCGGGAAGCTCGAGCCATGCACCCAGGCATGCCTGTGCAGTGTAACCGAGGCTGACTGGCTGACCTCAGACTGTGTGGGCCCTTTCGCAGAAGATGAAGGAGCTTTTTCATTGACACAGGAACAGGAGGTATCGCCTTCCCTTTGCAGCAGTACTCATTCATGCCAGACACAATGCGTTATTATTTGTTTTGAATTGAAATGTTAATTTTGGGAACTGGGCAACTGGGCCTGAGAGCTTGTCCAGCTCATTTCTCATTTTTCACTTGGCTGAGGTGGTCTTAGTGGATGGGGAAAGTTAACCCTCAGCTCTCCTTGAATTACAACACCTTTGGTACGGTAAGGTTAGGAATCGGGCCTCAATGTGTCAGAGCTGTCAAATCAGTACTTCCAGTGCTGCGTCAAACAAGAGCAGAAAGGTTAGTGGTAAGAGGTGAACCTTGTGAGCGTTCACTATTGATTCTGATGGGGAAGGAAGCCACTCTTTCAGGGCCGGTGCTGTGAGGTGGGCAGGTCAGCACTCTGCTGTACAGCGCTACAGAAATTAGTGCATCAGCAGGCCCCAGCAGATCTATATGACAGGAATTAAACAGCATAATCAAATTGTTTGTGCAACCATTTAGCATCTCATTCCCCAGCTGCCCTGAGCCAAACTGACCGCTGGAGACCGGCCATCCACAGCAGTAACAAAGTAGGGCAATAACTAACAGCGATTAAAGGAATATTGATGGCCTGTGACACACAGCATCCTGAAAAATGCTATTTGGTCAAATAGCTGCAATAATTAAGTATATGAGGGTCAGTCAATTTTATCTGCTGCTTTTATTTGGATCGATTATTTAGTAAACTGGCCAAGCCTCAGAGAGCATTATTGCTGAGTGGGGTGTTGACTTCATAGTGTGAGAGCTGCAGCCAAGTTACACAGTAGCTGCTCATGGAGGAGAGGAAACACACAGAGGCAGCAAGAGCATTGCAGAGATTTCTTTTATAGGGAAAGAACAAAAAATGTCACACTATCCTTTTCTATTCTTACGTGTCTGGTGCCGTGTGTGGTCAGGTCAGATCAGTAGGAGAAGTGGTGAAGAAGAAAGAAACTGCTAAGTTTAACAAAATATAGTGTATGATTTTATGTTCTAATGAAGAAATGAGGGCCCTCTGCTCACAGTCATCATTAGACCCTATTTTCCTTTCTATAACAAGTTAATTCTTCATTGCTTATAGGCAGTGGTGACTTAGTGGTAGAGTAAGTGGACCTTTAGTTGAAGGGTTGGGGTTGTCTCAACTCAACTACACTCTACTTGGTTATTTTGGTTTTTCATTATGTGTCATACCTAATACCTGGTACAGTTTTTGTATCACTTCCAGCAAAGTTCCAATTGAGCTGAGACAACAACATTTTGCTAAGACACTGCTGATCACTGAATGGTCAGAATACTACCTCAACAGCATGGAAGTATCTGACAGAGATGAAACTACACTTTACTATAGCTTTTCAGACAAATACCTTAAATAAAGTCTGTGATGAACAAATGCAACCAAGACTTGAACCTTTCATTTTGCATCTAAAATTGCCCTGCCTTTGAATTTGAAAGAGTCACTGTCTTTCTGAAAAGAATAATGCTAACAAACTGCTAACAAGGACTACAAAAAATGGCCAAACCTACCGCAATCATTTCTAAATGTCTTTCACCATAGCCACAGTCATGGGCATCAACTTGATCAGGTCATTCAATTAAGAGGAAATCCTCAAACAATGGGACACAATGTGGCTGTACACTTTGGAAGTGTGCAAGATGCTTTTAAATCCAACCACGATGTTGTAGTTCCATAATAGCATGGGTTTTTCCTGTCAGTGATTACACTGAAAAAAAATCAACAATGGTGAGTTTGTGGAGATTAACATGAAGAACAAAAGGTGTATGTTTCATGAATTTTGGTTTCATACCTCATTATTAGCAATGATCCACAAACAAAATGAAAATCCAATATAGGCCTTGAAATTAGAGAACCACTGCAATGCTAACTTGCTGACTGGCCTGCAAAAAATACATCATCCCTGCATAACTCTATTGCTTTGTGTCTGCCCTATAAATACACATGCCTTGCCTGAATGAACTCAGTGGTTCCCAAACTGGGGGCAGGGATCCCCCAGAGGTCATGAGACACCAAGAAGTGGATATAAGAGAAAATATATCTTCCAAATTAAAGAAAAAATTAAAAAAGATCTCAAATCGTTTATTTTACCCATCATGGATTTAAACTGTCCATATAAGTTTGAAATCACTGTATTGAGGTGAGATACAAGTTGAAAGAGAGTAAAGTTCCTTAAAATGTGGGTCTGCACATGGCAGCATTAGTGAAGGGTCTTGCAGTTATTTAAACACATACATATTAGGGTCCCCAAGTCCCTGGGAGTGCTATTTTTGGGGTCATAGTCTGAAAATATTGGGAACCCCTGTATTTGACAGCACTGATATATAGTTGACATGGCAGCCACAATCATCAGTGTGTGGATGTGGTGTGAATAGGTGAAAATGACTAAGTGTCGCCTACAGAGTAAAAGAAATGTGTTGTAACATGACTAAAAAAAACACTGAACCAGCTGAAGTTCATTGACTTTTTTAACACTTGAACTGTAGTTTGATATGACCTGTAACATGATATAATCCCTTTCTGTGCATCCTGGCCTTGTGATGTGGTAGTTCATTTAATCAGTCGTTCAATTTCAAAACAAACTTTTCTTGATAACTAAGTCTTTTCATGCATTGTTTCTTTTTGGTCAGAAAAAAACATAAATGTCTAGTGTGAAATATCCTTACTTTTGATAGGTAAACATTAGCTGAAGCCAAAATAATGAGTTTTGGCTGCTGAATGTGTTTTATGTGATGCAGTGGTTAAAAATAACCAGGCCATTTAGAGGCATCTATCTCTCTTCCTTGGTTGATTGATTAAACATTAACCTGCTGGATCTGGGATATTTCTTATTAATCACAGGTGGCACTGACTTAACTGAGCATGAGGAAGGCAAAAGACTCACAAATATAAACTACACATGTACATAAATACAAATGTATATCATCATAATATACATCATTAAGTGGCTGTTTTAATCCAACAAGTGATGGTGTTTTGTGAGAGTAAAACATCTTATTGTGGCGTTGCAGTCGAGTTGCACACACATGCACACACATCTCCATATCAAACAGCACATTGTGGGAATTGCCATGACCTCATGTGTTTCTTATCTGACATTTGATTACACATTTCACATAGGAAACCGTGTTCCTCTTGGCTGCAAAAAAAGATGTCCAAAAAGAAAAAACAGCACTGGCTTAAATAGTGAGTAATTTTAAAAGGAGTGGGTGGCAGCTCTGTGACCCCGACCTGTTAGATACAGACTGTGCCGCCAGCCAAGACCCCATAAAAAGACAGAAGAATAAGACTTTCCTTATTTTCCCACAGAGGCACCTATCGTACTCCAATAGCGTCACTGAATATTCAGTCACTGTAGCAGTCTGCTGCTTTGATGTAGCACTCATGTGGGTGGCCGGTATCCTCAGTTTTACTCTGACAGAGCTCTGAACATGCCTCTGAAATAGCAACGCTCCCCTGGCTGTAACCATGGGTGACTTTTTTGTGCCCGAGGAGGCTTTTATGAGAAAATTGACAAAGTAAATATCCTTTCAGCTGTTTCCCTGATGAATAATGTACGCTCTGCTTTCAAAAAAATCAACAGCTTCAGGGTTGTCCCTGCACATCAGCTGTCATGCTGTGATGTGGGTGGCGGTCCTGGTTGCATGCAGAGGAGGGGGGGCTCACGGCAGCACACAGGTGCCCTTTTCACTCCCAGGCCGAAAATGACAAATTCAATAAACTCAAGACATCTCTGCTGAGCACCTATGGAATCAAACACACCTGACACGCGGCTGAAGGGCTTCTTCCTAGTCCCTCTGACAGTCCGTCTTCACGCTCCATATCAATATCTCTTCGGACATAGAATATCTCTCCATCTCACTAGCATGCTTTGACACTGTGAGAACGAATCAGAATATGTGTCAAAGGTTGTGGGACTGGAGGTAAGATTGTGATGTGGAAATTGAATCTGTAAGATGACATTAACAGAGAGTGTCCCCCTGACTCTGTGTGCGTTTGAGCCGCCAGCAGACATGCCTGGCTTGGGTTACCGACTGTAATTCTGATGGTGAAAGGGCCACAATCAGCCTACTTAATCTCCGAGCTGTTCTTTAAAACCAGAGAAAGACGATCTGTCTCCTTTCTACTGTACGAAACAAGGAAACATGTGATTCATCGTCAAATGGAAATGCACATTAAATTAAATTTGCCTCCACGGGGCACTGAGGACAAACCCTCTGCTGCAGGTTTTTTTTTCTGCGATAACAAAAAAGGTGCTTATACTCTGTCAAAAGAGCCCGTCTCATAAAGCTAGCCCGACCTAAAGGAACAAACCCAAGACATCAAATTTGAAAGAATTAGCATCACAATAGGTTTAATGTCCCGCTTGTGGTAAAAGCTTGGTAAAACGGCCGTGCAATTTCAGTGGTGATGATAAACAGGGAGATGCAGATAAGCGGGGCACTGTGCCTGAGACAAACCCTCACTGTATGTTCATTAGCATCCCTGAAGGTTCCCATCCCACCACGAGGGAAAACGAGGCCGCTCTGCAAGCATGAGTGCCTTATTAAAGAACAGAGCCTCAAGTTTGGTGAGCACAGTCCAGGAGGAGTTCTCATCGTGGCTCCCACCTGTTTGTCTGGGTGCTCCTCGGACAAAAAGGTCATGAAATGCAATCTCCTCCTTGCCACACAAGAGCCAAAAGAGCGGATGAACTGCAAGATAAATGACCTTGACTTTGGGTTGGTCTGTGCCATAAAAATAAACCATGCAAAGACAATCTCCAAACCCTCAGAAGACCAAAGCATAACTTCAATGGAGAACAAACAGCAGTAGAACGAAGGAGAAAAAAAAAGTGTCTGGGTTTTTATTTTTTTGAGGCAGGATGGATAGCTCCTCTAAGACTTTGATTGCTCGTCTGTGATAACTGTGAGAGTGTACAGGCCTGAAAAATCCTGCTCCATGTTTGTACTTACAATCTGGAGGTCTTGTCTTCCAACCAGCTGTGTACACGCTGCAGACGGGCTCCGTTTTCCACAGGAAGCACGATGGAACCACAGGAAGATAAACCCAGCGTGTGATGGCTGGAGGAAAAATGACGAGGCAAATTAGGGTTAGGCTTATACAAACATAAATATTAAAGCAATAATCACCATCTTACGTAACAGAAGACAATTTCAGGCTTTCTTTAGTTTGGGAAATTAAAGGCAGAGTACAACTTCTGCTTCAAAACAAAAAATATACACACTTAAGTACTTGAAAAATGCAAGACCTGCTTATTTAAGCCACCAGAACAAGAGCAAGAGATTTAATTTCATGAGGTTTACTCATTTAACCTAAGGGGAACCAGTAACCTTAACAATTCAAGGGTTGGCAACATTTTCCAGGAGGCCAGACTGATTCAGTAAATAGGAGCAAAGAGACACAAACTGGGCAATTAACTCACAATGAAGGAACAAAACTATGTTAAACTTCATTATTTTAGCTGATATCATTGCAGTTGAGCAGAAATATCTTTTTCATTTTTCAGGTTAATGTTTTAAGAATTCAAGGTCTTCTGTAACATAATGTTGACGTTTATTTTCCATTGCTGGATGTGTAAAACTGTGACACTTGTAACAATTTGTTTACATTGTCAGGTTTTAAACTTATTATCACTTCCAGCTGTCAGGCACACAGTGTCCCGCACAGGCTACTGACAAAATACAGTGCATTACCTTACAAAACACTGACCTGAAGCAGACTGTGTCACAAAATATTTTGACTATTAGGAGGTGTAATTTATTTTTTGTTTTTTCCTGCTTTTATGTGTGGGTGACTTAGTCAACCTGTTTTCTTGAACAAATTTTGTAGAAATGCAAAGCAGACCTGCAGCTCTCAACAAAGGAAATATTAACCTAATATTGATTATTCAGTATCAACACTACACATCCACTTGTCCCTACAAATTAAACAGTAACAAATCCTTATAGAAATTAATGACAAATGTAGATATAGAAAAACAATGCTGGACAAGTTGAAAATCATTAAGATTTTTTTTTACTCATTACTCCCTAAAAAAGGAATGAAATTACTTTGCTCATTATGTTTAATCAAAAGTAACTAATTACTTTACTTTTTGGTAACTTGGTACTCTTTTGTCTTTAAAATCTGATCTGCAACAGGTTTAAAACAAAGTTTACTCCTGATGACTTTGTTCTTTGAATCTCTTATGGACATAGAGACTACGACTTTGTGTTGTCAAAAGTATAGCTCCTTCCTCCCCTCTAATGCTCCATGCTGTGTTGAATTTGTCAGCTCGGTGCTGTGCAGACATTTATTCAAGACAACAGGGCACCCAAGACAAAAAAATAACAAGGCATTACTTTAACGAGAAAGTGTAATATAATTACTCTTTTAGAAATTGTATTCCCTTTCTTGTTACCCAAAGAGTAATATTATTATTGTAATATATCACAAGTGACTAAGTTAATGCAAAACATTGTTTGTAATTCAGTTCAAATCAATTCATGTATTTTCATTGGCAAGAATGTGGGAATTCACAGAAAAGCAATACCATATTATGTTAACGTAATTCAGCCTAAGAGGAACAATGAGAAAGGGGCAAGACCATCAAGGTAGAGTGCCATGTCTCATAGTAAATATATCTGTTTTGATTTTTTGAGGGGCCATGGGCCTGACTGGGATAGTCCCTTGGCAGGACCTGGCCAGCACCCATGCCTTAGTGGATGCCACCCAAATAAAAGACA
Organism: Cetoscarus ocellatus; assembly: GCA_037902135.1. Lineage (NCBI taxonomy): Eukaryota > Metazoa > Chordata > Actinopteri > Labriformes > Labridae > Cetoscarus > Cetoscarus ocellatus. The sequence continues at coordinate 795,784 of JBAMNC010000388.1, forward strand.
AATATGATAAAATCCAACACTGGGAAGCTCCAGATAAAGAAAATGATCAAAGTAAGTTTGTTTTCTGTGTGCATATATTATGAACTAATGTAAGTTGTGTGTGAATTACATGTGTTTATACACAGAACTAAATTATGATCTTTACATTTATAACTTTACACATTTTTCTATTTTTTCTATCATAGTTGTGCCAGGTACGTATTGTAAAGGATACTGAAATGTAATGTTCCCTGCATGTTTCAGCATTTCACACACATGCCTAAGCAGTGTTTTTATATGCCTGTACTCTCAAAAGACATTTCCATGTATCATGTGTGTTTTATGATATTTGTTGAACATTATATGTCAACATGGTACCTGATAAGAAATGGAATAATGGATTCTAGCACTTGTGAGTTGCATGTATTTTTAGATGGTTATTTATAATACATCAATTTTTAAATGCGGTATGATAGAGTGAAAATGTAAACTGTACTTTCTTTCTGCCCTGAGACTTTAGATAAGTACATTAAGTTATTTATATGTTGTAATAAGACCGTTGTTTAATTTCTACATTTGGTGGGTTTCCCCTACAAGTCTTTTCAGCATTCTTGTATCCCTGCTGTGCATTTTGCAAATGTCCTTCATTTTTAGTATCATTTTAATCTTATGCCTTTTGCACAAACACATTTAGAACTTAAGAATTATGAGGACAACACACAAAGAGGAGCATGTTGGCTCCTCCTTTTTGCCATAAAAATCCTTTCATAAGGGGCTCTCCGGTTTTGCTGATTTACTTGATTCTTTAACTCAGTGTACTTCCAAGTTTTTCTAATAGCTGAGGGGAACAAATCTTATCACCTAAACTGGGCATAGATATCTCAGAGATATAGATGGCACTAGAATGCACTTAAATTCCATCATTAACTCATTTTAAAGATTTTCTTGAACATGGATAAAGGCAACAGAGCTGTAAGGTATAGGCCTTTGAGCTGGCCTATCACCTGAGTGAAGGTGATTGACAGTGTGGGAGGTGTGGCGGTGTGTCTTGAGGAGAGTGAACCTCGGCCGGCTAAATGAGGCTCACCATGGTCCTCCTCAGGTCTTTGATCTCCCAGTGGTGGGCCAGAACCTCAGTGGGGAGTCCAGGACGAGCCGCAGGCTACAGTTTGTATCGACTCAAGAGGGCTGACAGCAGCAGGCTGGAGGTGTGGGTGGGGGCTTGGGCTTCCCCTTTCTCCATGCAGATTCATCTCTTCCTGAGCTGCACACTGGCAGACTGTGAGGAGGAGAAACAAGTAATGTTAGACGGATTTCACTCCTTCTTTAAATCCCTAAAAATGAAACAGGGGATGAGAAGAGAAGAAGAAAACTTCTTTGTTTATTTTATTCTTACTGGATGCACACAAAAGCACACTACATTATTCAACTCATTTTGTAAGCAGCTATGATGATCAGAAATATTTTCCTTTGTTATTTTGTTCAACAGAACAAAGTATTCTTTTCTTTTTTTTTATCAAGATGTACTTTAATGAAAGTTGCACTAAAATTGCTGCTGAAGTTAAAGTTGAATTATTTCTTCTCATTGGAATCTCTGATAATTGTAAACCAGATATCACTAGAATCATGAGCTTCTTGCTAATTGTATTTGGTTTATTTTGTCTTTTTACTGGACTTTTACCCTTGATTTCTGTTGAATTAACCTGATTTTATGAGATTAATCATAGTTAAGACATCTGGGGATGAACTGTGGTAAGTAGGGATTTAGGGGTCTGACATATGATAGATTTTTTTGGTACCTTGGTATACGATTCTTTCTCCTCTTTGTTTGTCTGCTTTATTCTTGACTTTTTAAATGTGTTTTGTCACATTTCTGTTACACTTTTAGAGAAAACAAAGTTTAAAGTACCTCCAAAAAAGCCATTTGGTTTTAGTCTTACCCATTCCTTCAAGCCCACTTAAGAGATATAAAAAAAAGTTTACTTAACAACAAAAACAGCTACATCAAGAAGATCTAACCCTTTAAATGCTTTTTAGAAGTGATTTGGGTTGAAAAAAAAGAGATCCCCATTAAGTTGACTTGTATTTGCAACAAATACTTTTCAGTGCAGCAGCTGTGCATGCAGTCTTTACTTAAGGCAAAACCCTTCAGTAAACCTTCAAGTGTACAGTAAGTGGACAGGAGTAGAAAGAGTAATGTTCCTCTTGTGATGGTTCTCAGTCCTCTCCAGACACTGTTGGAAGAGGCCACAAACCATTTAGCCAGAACAAGGAAACAAATATGTTGCACTAAAATCAGAACACATTGGATGAAACCTGAAAAACTGATTCTAAACATCTAAGAATGTTTGTTTGAGTCGGTGACAATGCTGTATTTATTATAAATCTCTTTGTGTGTGCTCATAAAATAAAGAGTACACAACCTCTGTGCCCTGAAAGCACACGTGAGTGCATGAGGAGAGCAGTAGATGGGTCTCACAGCAGCACAATAAATAGTGACAGTGAGCAGGCAGACAGGGACAGCCCCTCTTAGTGTGCAGCGATTGTGTTTCAGCGTGTTGGCCCGGCTCTTCCTGTGCTGCTCCGTGTTGTGGAGCAAGAAGCCACTGCTGGGAGCCACAGTGGAAGAGATCAATTGTACACATTCCTGCCACCTGAGATTCAAGTGTTTCTGTAATAGTGCACAGCTCAATCGATAACCGAGCAGGAGCGAAGAGGTAAAGCTCTTGCATACACTGCTGAGGGTGCATGCACGTAGATTAAGCATGTGTTGACTTGTGTATATATATTTGCTACTGCTCATAGCTCCACATATGCAATGCTACTTTCCACAGTCGATTTTAAATTAAAATATTTTTTTTTTATAATAATAACAATAATAATATTAACAAATTCAATTACAAAAAGTGTTGTACTCCTGGTTTTTGTGGGGGTGTTTTCCAAATCAAACTCATGAGTTTAAATTATTTATTTATTCTTACATATTTGATTTTTTAATTAATGAAAAAAATAGTATATTAAAACAGTTTTAAAAACAGCATGAAATTACTACTAGTTACAATAAAAAACAAACATAACAACAAGATCAATTATATTTTTAATAGTGATGATAAAAATAAATTAAGAAAAATAATGACTGTATTTCATATCTGTCCATTAACCTGTATTTAAAAAATTTAAGTAGACTTTTGAATTCTTAATTCATTTAAAGTTATTTTTTAAATTAATGAACTTACAGATAAATAAAAAAAAACAAGTTACAAAAACAATAATAACAATCTAATAATGTTAATAATATACAACAATAAAAATCATTAGAGGAAGAATAAAAAAGGAATACAAAGAAGAAAAGGAAGATTAAAAAAAACTTTTTCAAACACTGAATTGTACAGTATTTACTTTTTCCTCAGTTTTTATGGTATTTGTGAAAGGATTTAACTTTAAATTTATTTTATGAAACGAACATTTTAATTATAAGACAAATCATTTAAATTTCAATTATAAATAAATGATAAATTATAATAATGAATTAATAATAATAATAATTATTATTATTGTAATTATTATTATTATAAACAGATCGAAGGAGTTCATTTCAGTATGGCCGAATGTCAGTCGTTAACGTAAACGAAGGTATTTGTCGTAAGCAGCAGAGCAGTGAAATTGTGGCGCAGTTGTAATATTTTCTTTCGTCGTTTTTTAGAATCTCTCAGAAAGCTTGTGCCCTGCATACACATGGCTCACTGAGCAGATGTGACTGTTAAAAAGAAAACAGGCACTGTGGGTAAGGATCATTTAGCTTCGACGTCCTGAAATATAAAACGTAAATATTGTAAATTTGGTGTTCAGTTAAAAAAAACGGAGGGCAGCGAGGATGCTGAACATAAATGAACAGATCCTGTATTACAGGATGTGCAACGATGTGTTAAATTAAATGCAGCTGTTGAAACACAAAGGGGGAAAATGCAGATTGAACACAAAACTGCTCTAAAATGCTCTCAGAGCCGTCACAGGCTTTATCCGGATAACCGTGAGATCGTTTTGACAACTTCTTCTCCCGCATTGATTTGCAGACCGCCGCAGTGACAATTAAGTGATATTACCCCCTTGGAAACAGTGTAACAGCCGTATTTACCTGGCATAGAATTGACTCCGCTAAAATACAATACACATTATGAATATTTATTTAAAAAAAAAAAACAGGTTTACCGTCTTCTCCTCGCTGAGACTTGTGTATATAAATGTCATCAGGGACTCATTCATCCTCCGTGTAAAACGCCTCGACCTATTTGATACGGCGGACTTGCGATGAGTGGTACTTTCGGGGATTGGCAGCAGAGTTTATGACTCTGAAACGGTGAGTTGGATCCGAATAAAAGAGCAGGTAAGCCCTCGCCATCCCTACAGACTTTATCCACAGTTTGTGCTTCAGCTGTTTTATTAAAAGAAAAAAGTTTCAAAAGCTGCAAACCCGCCCAGAGCATCAATCAAAATAAAGCGTTTTAAATCATTTTAGCAGGCTGCCAGTGCTCACTGTGGGAGAAAATGTCAGTTCTTTTTGGTGTCATAATGGAGGAGGGAATAAGGCACACAAACACACAGTGATTCTTTTGGAAAACTGATGTATTTGATTATTCGAGTAAAGAATTACAGTATCTTAGTTGTTAGTAGGTATTAAAGTGTAGAGAAACTGGACCCATAAAGATCTTCCAACTTTCCAAGAAAGTGCATGTAACAGTCCGAAGGTTGTCAAACCCAATATATATTTATATTTATAAAAACACTATCATTTTTGTCCCCTGGCCTTGATGGACTTCTCTTGTGTGAGCTATATGTACATTTTTTTAAGGAGGGAGTTTGTATTCCCACATCTGAACAGATTTACAGAAGCTTCAACACAGAACTTTGCACTTGATGTCAGTGAGGATGCTGGGACATTAGCAGCAACATGGAAATCCAGCTGTGGAAACTAATGGAGAATCCTGCTCATTTGATTGGCTGTCTCAGTTCCAAAAATATAGTAAAAAAAACAAACAAACAAACAAAAAGGCCAGACTGAATGTTCCCTTCTGACTTGCTTTCAACACCAAAACACAAGCAACAAAATGAAAGAGAGAGAGAGAAATAGAGAGAAAAAGAAAAATATGAAAGTAAACAAAAAGTAGAAAGTACAATACACAGAAACAGTAACAAGAAAACACTAAAGAAACCCCTTAAAATGTAGCAAACTTCAAAGTTTTGTCGTACTTAAATAGAATAACTGTAAATAGAAAATGTGAAAGAAAGGAACTACTACACATTTAGTCCCTTGCCTGAATTTAATAGCTTTGCTTCGATGAAGGGGTGAGGGTGGCTTGAACACACAGATGTTAGACCATCTACAGAGAATCAGTGTACAATATTTACAGCAAATCGGTTTGCTTATTACAGGGCTAATGCATCACATGAACATCGACAGTTCGGTTATAGCTGCTACAGACAGAAAATAACTTAATGCCAAGGTAAGGTTATCTACCCAGATATTCTAAGTTTCAAAAGCACAATTTTAAGCACCCATACATACCCATCTGGCTTTAAAACAAACAAAAACCTAACTGTTAATGCTTCCACTTGGTTTCAAGCAAGGTTATAATCACTAATAAATAAGCTCCTTAAAACTATAACATGTACATTGTACAAAAAAGCAACTTCGTCTTCACACTCGTGTCCGTAAAGATTCAATGGTGAGCAAAGCAGTTCACTTGATTTTGTCCCTGTCTTGTTCTCTTTTCTTTTTCTTCTTCCATGTGTGTCTACATAATGTTTACAACATGCCTTGAGGCATCTTCATTTGTCCGTACACAACTTTAGACAGAAGCTCTAACTTGTGACGATTTCTTTATTGTCCTCCATGAAACGTGTGAACCGAAAGTGGGCCCCGTTCTCCGTGTTTGCCATTTTCTCCAAACCGGCCAGAGCGGCGTTGGGCTCCATGCTGTGCAGCTTGTCTAGACTGCCGGTCAGGCCACCAATAGGAGAACTACCCCCGTTACCCACACCTCCTGACATGGGTGGGATGCCTCCATTCTGGATGACAGAGATTTCATTTGTCTTCATCGCCAGGCCGTTGGAGAAGGCTGCAGCGTACTGGTTCCAGAAACTAGCCGGGTCTCCGTTGCTTGCCCTTGATGCCATGTCCTTTTGGAAGATCTCAGGAAACTTTACTGGGTTGGCACCCAAGAAGGCCATTGGCCCATCCACGGAGAGCCTGCGGCCTCGTCTGGCAGGAGCACTGTTCCACATGTGTGTGCCCATGTGAACCTTCACAGAGAGAGCAGGGAAAAGAGGGGAGGGGGATAAAAGGGAGGGAGGAGAGACAGAGAAATAAGAGGGATGAAAATGAGCTATGTTTACAAAGTTGGCCATAAGAGCAGCACATGAGATGATGCAATGGAAAAAATAATAATAATGCTTGACTCCAAATTAAAATAGCTTCACACCCTGGCTGCAGCAGACCATTTAGTTGCCTATGCTGTGAGAAGTACCAGCATGGTGTAAACACTGCATTTTGGCAAGACGGATACATGCTGTTTATCTAAACCTTAATTTACTCATCTGAGGAGGCAGACACTAAACTTTTGGCAAAACTGCAGCATCAGATTGTGTTGCTTATTGTATTTCACCCCAAACAGTACCTTTTCTATACCATATACCATACTCAACTTATTGTTTTGTCGTGGATGACATACTCCAGAGCCTTTAGAAGATTTCATGTACTAAATTATAGCTAAGCATCTTTTAATAAAAACACATTTATCCCTACAAAAGACCAGAACAAATCAAGAGCTACAACTTAATTTTGAATAAACAATGAGATCTATGATTTAAAATATTTTTTAAAAATCACACAAATATAGATTGACGTATAAAATACTTGACATACTATCTATATTTAATTTGCAATTTCTGAAGTTTTTATAAAAAAAATAAAGCAGGATAAATTTCATATTAACAGCTTTAGAATATTTTTTTTAATATTTTGCTCTGAAAAACTAGAGACCGTTAAGGAAAAAACTAGAAATCATCAAGTTTGCAGTTAAGCCCAATGTTTTTCTTTTCTTTTTTTTTTTTAAGAAATCAGTATTGTTGATTTAAATAATAAAAAACAGTGGTGCACCTACATGTCTTTGAAATAAAGCAGCAGCCCTGAGATTCCTTTTTGTAACTATTCTCACGCTCAAACCTGTAGGAGACTAACAGTTTCTAACTGTTTTAACATTTACCTTGAGGTTTCCTTTGGTGGTGAAAGCCCGACCACAGATACTGCAGGCAAAGGGTTTCTCCCCTGTGTGGGTTCTCTCGTGGATCTGCAGAGCACTGGAGGATGAGAAACACTTCCCACAAGTGTTGCAGAAGTGTTGTTTCGGTGTTCTTCGTGGTGGAGCAGCAGAAAGCACTGGGGAAGTGGAGGCAGATGATGTGACCAAGCCAGGGGGAATATCCTTGCTTTCTTGATGGAGGCTATGGAGGAAGCCATTGACCTCAGGTTTGTTTAGAGAACCTACAGACAAGAGGGAAGGGGTGGGGCTGGAGGACAAGCTGGTGTTGGAGGGCTCAAATAGCTGTGAGGGCAGGTCTCTCATTTGATGAGTGAGCATGTGCTGCTTGAGGTTGCCCTTTGTTGAAAAACCCCTGTTACAGGCCGTGCAAATAAATGGTCGCTCTTTGGTATGGCTTCGATAGTGAATGTCCAAGGCACTCTGACAAGCAAAAGTCTTCCCACAGATATCACAGGATGTGTTCTTGGTAATGCTACGCTCACGGAAGGAGAATATCATGCCCAGAGGGTCTTTTGAGGGATTGACAGATGTCAGGTCCAGGGCTCCAGTGTTGGAGGGGTGAGGATGCAAGACGCTTGCGCTAGTGTGCTCCAAAGATAAGGCCCTCTGATGCCTTTCTTCGAGGTTTGGGGATTTGTGTGGTTGTGACTGCATGCTCGTGGGGGATGGCGCCTGCATAGAGGAGGTAGATTCTGACACAGCTGGACTCCCGGCGCTTCGGCTTTCAACATCCCCTCCTAGAGACGAGGAGTCATTGGTGAGACAATCCCCTTCAGCTAAGCCATTTGCCCTCATTTGGCCAGCCTCTGCTTCATTATTATGGACACACTCTTGGCCATTTCTCTCTCTCCCCTCTAGACAAGCTGTTTCAGGGGGAGCTGGGGAGTTACATAAACTGTCATGGGACGCATCAGCTGACCTGGGGGTGTCTGGCACACTGCTATCTGGGCCCTCCTCCATTCCATCAATGTCATCAGAGAAGTTGTCCAGATCATCAAAGTTTCTCTCTTCAAATGAGCCAGTGTCAGAGGCCATAGATTCTGGGTAACTCTCGGGCAGAGGGGTGTTAGGAATTTGCCCTCCCATGTGCATGCGTATATGTTGCTGTAGAACCACAGCATTAGTGAACTTCTTCTGACAGATAGGACAGGAGTGTTGGACTCGTAGAGGGGGCATTGCTCTATGTACACTGTAGTGTGTCTTAAGATTTCCTTTGGTGGTAAATGCCCTGCCACAGACTTTACACTTGAAGGGCCTCTCCCCTGTGTGAGTGCGATAGTGCATTTTCAGAGCACTTTGGCAACTCAGGACCCGGTGGCAGATGACACATTCATTAGGGTCTGTGACCTTCCTGTCGATGTTCTCCACAAGCTGCTGTAGCTTGGAGGTCTCTGACCCCTGGAGAGGATCCAGGATGCCTCCAAAGGGGAACTTAGCCTTGAACTGATCCGACATAAGAGGCATGAGTGGGTTGGTCATCATGGGTGGGCTGTTGGATGTTGTGTAATCAGCAGTGCTCTCTGAAGCAGAGCTCGCATTTGTCATGAAGCCTGAGGAGTGGCTACCTTCTTCAGTTTTCCCATTTGAGGTAGGCAGAGTTGCACCTTCACCCTCTTCAGACACTCCATCAATACTTTTAGCTGAAGGGTCAGCAGCACCTGAGTCACTCTTTGCTGGAGCAGAAGGGCTAGTTATGGCTATTGAATTATCTTCCTTTTTGATGAAATGTGGCAGGCTCGGCATGGTTGGTGGCAACAGCATACCGACTGAAGAAGTCAGAGTGGGCAAAACTGGTTTACTGTCCAGCCAGCTGGTAACGGGTTTCTCTGGGGGCAAGGACATGCCATATGGGATGCCTGTGCTTGTTGGTATATTGTCCAAATGTTCAGGGACAGGGTAGGGATTCATTTGAATGTGTGGGTATTTTTCTTTGTGTCGTTGGAAATGCACCTTCAGGTTCCCACGTGTAGAGAAGCGATTGCCACAAATATTACACTTGTATGGTCTCTCCCCAGTGTGAGACCGTAGGTGTATTTGCAAAGCACTGTCACTACCAAACACCTTGCCACAGAAACGGCACTTATGTTTGAAGAAAGCATCATCAGAGCTGCTCTTATGTTCAAATGAGGTGACATTTGGCTGCTTGCCTTTCGTTCTCTGGGCCAAAGCTGCTAAAGAGTTGAGGTCCTCTACAGTGGTGCCAACACTGGGCAGAGAGCTGGAGAACATGGGGTTACCAGGTGGAGGCTGAGGTAGAAGGGGATTTACTGCAGAGCTTAACAAGCTACGCATTCCAAATGATGGGGATGATGATTTAGCTAGTGAGGGGTTGCTGAGCTGAGAGTGGAGGCTACTTATATGACTCGGTCTCTTGTCGGAGGACTGGGCATTGACCGTTGATGGCCCCAATGTGCTAATGCTCTGAGATGTCTCACTGCTGCTTGGGTTGGACTGAGGTAGCTGTGCTGCTGCAGCCAGCTGCTTTAGGCTGCTAATACTGGCTGACTGGCTGGCCAGGTTCTGGGCGAGGCCTGCGGCTGCAGCCAGCTGTTGGGAGAGATGAGAGCTGAGTGTGGTCAGTGGGCTGGCAGCAGGTCTCATTGTGCCTGAAGCTGAAGTGGGGGGCACCTGCATATCTGGGGACTGAGAGGCCAGTAGCAGTATCTGATGGCGAATCTGCTCAATAAGCTGCAGCTGGTGGATCTGTTGCTGTTGCAGAGCCAGGAGCTGCTCCATGAGAGCTGGCACTGCCACCCTGGGGCCCCCATTTGATCGAGCCTCTTGAGAAAATTGTGCTACAGCCACTTTGGTGCTCTGCAGGTTTTCAATTATGACATTACTGTTGATCATGGAGAAGTTTCCCAGTTCAGTCAGGTCACTGAGCTGAGGTAGAGGGGCAGAGATAGCTGAAGTACCGACTGCAGGGCCAGAGGGGCCCCTGATACCATGGCTGCTTACTGGATTAATGGGGCTCCCACCATCAGTAGGACTGCCTTCATCTTCATGACCACTGCTCATTCCAGAAACATCCACATCCATGGATTCGTCTTTCTCAAGAGCGTTATGCTCCAATAGGTCGCTGCACTCAGTTTGATCAGTGTTATTAGCCGTGTCATTCATCTGGTCATCGGAATTGTGGGGAGGAGACCCCGGTGAAAAAGTTCCGGTTGGGGAGACTGGATTCTCATTCACTATCAGAACTAACTGATTCTTAGTGCAATTCTTCTGGTGCTCCTCAAGGTCTGATAGTTCAAAGAACTCAGCACAACATCTGCCACAGACGTGGGCTTCTGACTCCTTGCAGGGAGGTTCCTCTGAGCAAAGTTCTGTGTCCCCTGAAAAAGAGGAAACAGAGGATTAGTGATTGAAATATTTTGCAGCTGAAGAAGCAGCTTTATCTCTTCAAATTCCATTGTTGTTAATCTTAAGTTAATCAGTTTTACACTTATCCCTTTGGTGTGCTCACAAAAACAACAATAGAAAGACAACAATAAGCCAGCAAAAATGAGAAAAGGCCTCATTCAATGCAGCGGCCAAACACGATAAGAGGTGATACAAAATCAATGGGAACTACTCAAATATTGCTTAATAGTGATCTTTGAAGATTTACATCTGGGTTTCATCACCCCAAGCAAAGGTAATCATTTTCTCCAGATAATCCATCAAAATATAGAACAGAGTGAAGTGAGGACGTTGTGCCTTAATGAAATTTCATACAAAGGCATTGATTTCCTATATTCCATGCCCTTCAAAGTCTACTTGTCCACTCGGTGCAAATCAAGCATTTGATGGACTTATTAGACTTTCAATTTGCTGTCAACTTTGCTCATTTTCAGCCGACTATGGGCATCTTGGACAGGTTATCTATGTCACTAAACTAATTTGTATCCACTCATGCTGCAGTCACAAAGAGACATGAACAACAGAGCCTGCGGCATCTAAGCAGAGACGTGCAAACACTATAAACAAGAAAGTCAAAGTGGAATAAAAATATATGGGATTGGAAGTAAACACACACTCTCGTAGCAAACGGTAAAAAATAATTTAAATGCTGTCATGCCAACCATCTAATGAAAACAGTAAAAACACAAAAACTTTTGTAAATACAACAGGATTTTGTGTTTTGCAATTTTAAATAAACTTTGTCCCCAAAAAGAGAGCATATAAAAGACAGAGCACTGAGCAGAATAGAGCTCCAAGTTGTGTAAGTTGAATAAATAAGCATGCATCAACAAACTACCCCACATTCACAAACTGGACGTACCAGACTGGCTGTTAAAAACAAAAATTTATCATTGAGATTAAAGTCAAAAGTAAGGATTGCCTTTCAAATGTGCACAGGAACAGGTTTCTTAATTTTCCAATTTTGTAAACAGACAAGTGGAAGACTAAAAAATGCGCAGAGGACACCCTGCCCCCAGAGTCACCGCTGTGCTCCAGACTTTCCTTATTCTTTCCCCTCTTTGTTGCTCTAAAATCTCGCTGTTTAACATACAAGTTGATTTACAAATTGCATTTCTCTATGAATCCCTTTCATTGTGTCTCCGGCCCCTCAACACTTTCATCAGGGCCAAGAATTCATTTGCAAATGAAACCCAGAGAAGTGCAGCCCTGCCCCACAGAGAGACAGGATGCCTTCCCATTGTTCGCGCAGCATGGGAGCGGCGGGGATCGTCGGCACAGCCTGGCCCCTGCTCATCTCAGTCGACTCAAAGCAGATCCTGTTTAATTCAGGGATTATCTCCCTCAATGTTTCTCTGCTCACAGACATCAGATAACGCAAAGTTGCCATGACAGTAAACCCTAGCCCTCACACCACCAAAACCATGCAAACAGGGAAGATTCAACTTTAATGATAACTTTTCATGTTAAATCCCCCTCAAGTCACCCCCTACCCCACCCATCCACCTACACTGCAAATTTTCAAAAAATGTGTTTGATTCATAGTGTGAGAAACGTGAGGAAACACAAACACCTTTACGCTTCTGCCTGGCGGACTGTACTCAAATAAGTGTGAAGAAAATACTAACGATAATAAAGAGGGTAAGAATTGGTGGAAATTATGTCAAAAAACTTCTTGAAGTTGAAGAATTAGTACATACAAACAATTTCAGAGTTTATGTGCATATAAAGGATTATGCTCAAGGACACAGAGTTTTACACATGGCACAAAACACATATGCTTTTTTATATATATCTAATGCTTTTAACTTAAAAAAATCATTTATCACAAAATAGCCAAAATGGGTGTTAGTCTGTTGGATAAAAATAATTTCCAAGTATTAATGACAATATGTCTTTGTGTACAATATAAAAATCCCACAAATAAGAGTACCCCTATGAAAAATTATTTAAAAAATAAATAAATAAATAAATAAAATAAATAAAATAAAAGTTCACATTTTAAAATAGCAATTGTAATAAACCTTTAAAGATGGTTTGTGATTTTTACTCTGTATGGTACTGGAGTGAAACTTTAAGTTTGTAATGTATGAAAATTAAATTCTATTGGTTTATAGGAGTTAGAATAATATTAAAAACATTTATCAATGGTTTCATGTTTCATATTTTTCTGTTTCATCTGTGTAAAAAGATGTAAGACTGTACTTTAGGACAATAAAAATCTATTTAAAATCAAATTCAGTCAAAACCAAAGCGATGCATGATCACAAATCTACTGTCCACATAAGTCTAGCATAGCAAACAGCGCAGATGCTAGCATTAGGCTTAATTCCCAAAATAGCAAGGATTAACATCGAATTAAAATTAAGATAAAGTCAAGCTGGTAGAAAGATGGAGTCTGTAAAACTTCCATAGAAGCTCCATGAAAAGCAGGATGTAAGCAGTGGACAGGGCTAAAGGGCGTCATGAGAGACAAAGAGCAGAAGACAGAGCCTCAAAGAGAGCGACCAAAGTGTGAATATGAGAGCCAAGAAAGCCAGGATTAGTGGAAAAAGAAAGAAAAGTTGACGGCGAGCTTTGAGAGATCCTACATTATTTTTTGGCGGGGGGCCTCTGTGAGCCTCTTGACACTTGTAACTTCAGGAGGGTTTCTGCTCTCATCATCGGCTCCGGACACTGAACACTAGATGGGGTTCCACTAAAAAAGTGCCGAGGTCCAGGACGAGACTCACATCTGAGAAGCTCTGCCCCGGTGACATGCTTAAAGCTCAAGGGGAGGGAGGGAATGAAAAAAAAGGCAAAGCAAGTCCTTCAGGCTACACCTAGACTCCCCACCACATAAACACTGGCAAAATGACAAGCAACTGCACTCCCTGTCTGAAGGGGACAACACAGCAAAGCGGGCCACCCTGCCAGCCTCCCCTCTAGGGGGGCCAGTCTGATAGGGCAAAAGGGGACGGCTGCAACATTGATAAGGCCTCACGCTACAAAAACACACACACAAACTTAAATAAAAAGCTGAGGCCTCCTCGGGGAGCCTGCAGCTCCGATCAGAGGGGTCAACAGCGAGGTAGAGGGGAACACACGGGGCCCTGAACTCCTCTCACCTCCTCACAGAGGGACACTGGCAAAGGTTAAAACAGCTCAACATCCCACCCTCTGTGGCTCTCACTCCGACCTCCCAGTCACCACGGGCCCTCAGCATCTCTGACATTCAGCTACAAACACAATGACTTTCTGTTTTCACTTCCGGCTCCCGTTGAATGAAGACACACTGCACATTTGTTATGAGCTCTGTCAGCGAAAACTGAAAGCCAAAGAAAACATGTCCATGCCGTTAAAATTTCTAATAAGACATTTGCACAAGTTATGCCATTTATAAGAACATGTGGCTTAATTGAAGAATTTTGCTCTCTGTTGTCCAAAGCATGCCCAATATTAGGAACTCATCATCACGTTTATTTAATTTAAAGGAAAATGCAGAAAAAACAACAGGAGTCAAGAATTAAGTGCATCCTGCATTAATCACCAGGTTCCTTAAAATCACGTGAAATTTACCGCAGATACTTTTTAGATGCATGACTTTCTCCTGAAAGAAGCAAATGTTTCTCACAAATTACCTGCACATGCTTTTCAGGCAGGGCTAGACACAATGTGCCTTTCAGAGGTTTAAATTGCAAATATTGAATTTACAGGCCTTATCCTGGAGGCCTGAGCGCTCAAAATATTTTCACATTTTATCTGCTTGTTTTAGTACGGGCACTGATATTGTTTATAAAATAATGTAATAATAACAATAATTTCAGAAATAGGTCAAATAATGTGAAACAAAATGACAAACTAAATGGCAGTGCAAAGAACAAAAAAGACCAAACTGCATTTCAATAAGGATTATTCCTTTATATTATATATTTTTCATGACAAGAATTACTTTATTTAAAGGTCTAAAAATGGTCAACAAAAATCATGTTGTAACGCAATGTCCTGTTTAGAAAATCGTTTTTTATTCTTAGCCTTATTTTTCTTGTAATTTGAAGGTCTTCTTTTATTGAATGGGTTAAAATCTAAAATAATTGTACACTTTTGTTGCTTCACTGAATGTTGCTGTACTTCACCTCTCAGCTTCAGTATCTGACTCCTGCACTTCTTACGTTTATTGTTGATTTGTAGACTTTTAAAAATACGTCAGGAACAACTGCATCGTCAAAGACTTATTTTCCATTTCTTTCTTCTACTTCTTATTTACTGTTATAATGATTATTATTATTATAACTGCTATCATCATCTTTATTCTTTGCTTTGCGTATCAGAAGTATTTAATTTTACAGAATGGCTAAACTCATTACAAGGCACGGGCTTCTAAAAGTAAAATAAAACAATACTGTTTGTCTGTGCTGTTGTTAAAATTCAATTATTTCTTAAAAACAAAATTCAGTAGTGAGAGAGTACGTGCCTAACTTAGGGTAACTTTTAACTTATGACTCGCATTAATCTATGAAGGATGATAATTTACAGTCTTAGTTGAGGATGTGTGTGTTCTGAGCGATCCAAAGAGCACTTTATCCTCCTTTTATCCCAACTTTTACATCTAAGCACACCGGCGGGCAAACAAGCACACACGAACTATTTTTCATAAAATAAAGATAAAATAATGTTTGGTTTAAAGGTGTAGGATTAGAGCACAAGGATCGAGGAGTTTGTAAGTTCGGGACAGCGGAAAAGTTTGACTGCCGGCCGAAGACACACGATGGTCTGTCCGCGTCCAGAGAGAGACGCAGAGAGCGGGGAGAGCAGCGGAGACATTTTACTGTAAAGTCCGATGATGTTTTATTAAAGATATATTTGAGCTGATGTGTGGAGTGAGAAGTTTACAAACTTTAAACACACACACACACACTCATGACGAAAACAGAAAGAGAATTGCGCACACTATTTTTGTTGTCCCTGGCTTATCATATGTTCATGATAACGTTGTGTGACGTTAAGAACGAACTCTCTTATAGAGAAAAAACCCTCAAAGTTTTTACTAAATTTATTTTAAAAAGATACACCGACAGTTGAAGAGAATCTGGAGAAAATGTTCCTAAAAAGTAATAAAAAGTAAGACGCTGAAACTGGCAAACAAGAAAGGAAGGCATAAAGTCCAAATGAAAGTCTAAACTTTAGCCATCAGATGTGACAAAAGTGTGAGAAAGTCTTGCATTTACTCTTCCTGGATAAAAGCAGAGATGTGTTAGTAAAACTCACCATTGTGCTCCGATAAGGGGAGAAGAGGGTCGGATTGGAAGTGTTGCGGCTTCGCTTGTTTCCTCCGCGACATGCTGGCTGGCACATCAGCAGGCGAAGAATAAAAAAATGACTACAAAACCTTCTCAAAAATTACGTAAATCGAGCCCATCCACCGCGCATGTGCCGCGTTATGATTATCAATAATGCTGTGCGATTAATCATACGGGGGGGCTTCTTTGAAAGGCGATTGGCACCTCGCCAGCCCCCCTCCTATTCAAATGAACTCTCTTTAATCAATTAGCTCCTGATTTGCTGGGGACTCTTGTCTCTCTCTCAGCTCCCACCCAATGAGTTGATCCGTACGGGGAAGAAAGGCTGGCTTTTCCAGACTCCCTTTAGATACGGTTTAACCCCTTCTCTTAGCCAAGTCAACGCTTATCTCGACTACTACAGGGGAATGTCAGCGTCTTGAGTCACTGCCTGCGACACTATCTTTCAATCTTTCACATTGATCAAGCAGCGATGACAGTTTTTCTCCTTTTTTTCCGTCCTGCAGATGTAAAAAGAGTGGTCGTTCACTTCTCAAACCTCCGCGAGCGCCGGCCAACTTTCCTCTTCTCTCTAAAACTCGATAGTCCGTCCTCCGCTCTTGCATCAAGCTTGTTGGAGTTGAGCTGTCGAGCCTCTCACACCGACACCTACTCTCTGAAGAGTTTCTTCAGCCGAGGCTCCCCGTGCGCCAGAGCGCAGCGCCGCGCGAGCATGTTCCGTGCGTAAATGGCACCGGTGCGCGTTCCCAAAAGGTCCAGAGCTTGTTCCGACGTCCAAATCAGTTTCATTTGATTGTTATTAGTCGAAAGGGGGGGTCACTTTCTAACACGTTTTCATCACACACTGCATTCCGCGAATAAACAAACTTTGAGGGCCCGTGCAGCGCTGGGTCAAAATGTGGAGCCCGGCCCATCTACGACCTGATTGGTCACCGGGCTATTCAGTCATCCTGCCATTCACCGCCACCCCGTCCCCTCCTCCCCCTCAATCTCTCACGTTTTCTATCTCTCTCTCCCTCTCTCCCTCTCCCTCTGTCTGATTACGCACGGCAGATCCAAACGCTTTGTGCGCATCAGGACGATATCGGGAGTAAAGAAAGCAGCAGTAAAGACATGTATGTTTATCTGAACAGAAACAAATAAAGACTGTATTTTTTTCCCTTAACATTTTTTTAAAAGTCCATTTCATCAAACGGACTGAAATTTATTACACTCCACTCGTTCTAAATGTTGGGAAAAATACTAATTTAGTTCCTATATTTATGTCAGACAGGGGATGCTTGATTAGTGAAGGAAAAATATTTTGACTCACGTTTTTCTCTTCTAATTGTTAAAGACCTTTTGATGATTTTTAACTTGTAAAATAATTGTGGAAACAATCATCAAAAATACTTGTAAATATAATATTTAAAATCATAAAATATAAAATATCATTCAGTATAACTGAAAGATAATAAAACCAATAATTAAGGAGTACAGCAAAGCTTATATTCTTATAATTATTCTTATAATATTTTTTGTTATTATTATTATTATTATTATTATTATTATTATTATTATTATTATAAGCTTTCATGGCTCTAAATAATGCAGTTACAGGACTGCGCACTCAGTGGACTGTTATAAGAGGGCAAGAGGTCCCACAGGAGCCCCACGCGCGCGCTCAGTGGGGTAGATTTATTGGGTGAAAAAGATAAACGAAGCTTTCAGTCGAGCTGATTTTGAGAAATGAAGATAATAATGTTACTATAGGTGATGCCTCGGATGCCATTATTTTTCCCTGAATATTTAAAGAGCGGCTGCAGGCCAGATGGATCCGGTCCTCTCTTGTGTCAGCTATCTTTTAGTTTCGACTTGCCTAACTATTTACTTATTCATGAAAAAAAAAAGAAAAAGGAAGGAGCTGAGGAGGAAATCAAATACTTCTGATGGCTTCATCTCATTCGTGCGTAATGCCAAATATTAAATTATTATATTTTTGTTTTAAATTGTGGTTAAAAAAAAACTGAGCTGTGGTTAAGTGTGACCATGTAACCGGGTCGAAATGTAATCTGTGACGGACAAAATCAAACAGCAAATGATCATTAAGAGAGGAAACAGGTCTGTGCGTCTGCGTGCGTGTTTGCGTGCGTGTGTGCGCGCGCCGGTAAAAAGCCCATGCAATTATGTGCAGCAAACTTGAAATTGCTGGGAGAGGGAAAAAAGGGGGTCTGCAATATTGTAATGTCCCGGGCGGGAAAATCAATGGCCAGTTAATTGATGTGAGTGTTGGTGTGAGATTGTAAACAGGGTGATTTGCAGCCCAGCCGAGCGCGAGACATTTTAAATGGGATTCAGTCGGGACGGTGAGGATACAGTGTTCACCATCATGCGCTGAACGACACACACACACGCATGCACACACTGGGACACAGTTTTGGGACCCTGCACACACGAGTCACCGTCTGATCCTGGAAAGAAAAGTTTCCGTTAGGCACGAGTTTCTTTTAGTTTATTACTATTTTTTTCTGTAATAAGGTACAACTCTCTGGGCAACTTGTTGATTCCAAATTTTGTATAAATGATTCAACTTTTGAGTTTAATCATGTGTTTAGATTGTTGTGCTCATAGATAATTGCAGGGATGTGAGGGATGATAATTTAAATGCAAAATTGCATAAAATATTGTCCTTTAAAATTCCTTTTATTTTAAAATTAGTTATCATTTTCTATAAAGTCATTAAAAAGTGTCATTTCAGTCTTAATATTTAGTCCTATTCTTTCAACAGAACCCAAACTGCCTTTGTTCTCTGTAGGGGGAAACGACAAAAGCCTTTTGGCGCATAAAAAGTGCGCATTAGTCTTTTACGCACAATCGATGCTGGTGCGCAACATATCACAGAGGGTCCAGCCCGGGCACCATCACTCACTATTATCACTGACACTCCATGATTGATCATATAGCGGAGAAACACTGCGCGTTAAGGCGCATAATGTGATAGTCCAGGCGGGGGGAATCTCCCCGAGCCGCGCGCTCTCACTGATCCTCACAATGTGTTTGTGAGCAGAAAGACCCTTTTTCTGTGTGACATCGCATTCAACACGTGGTGGTGGGTTTCTATTCACGCTCCTGCTCACTGCTCTGCGCGATGCCTGAAGAATTACAACGAGCTGGATCAGGCCTTCATCTGGGTCAGCTGCACGTGTGTGTGTGAGTGCGTGCGAGAGTGTGTGTTGTAATTGGGGCCCGGATGGCAAGAGAAAACGGGCAAAGTTATCAGGGTTTATAGGGATGCATAGTCTGTTTGTTAACACAGACTGAAGACTATCACCATACAGTTTAAAGAGCTTTGGGACTTGTGTTTTTGATACACACCATGATGAATTTTCTTTATTAATTGAGCCTTAAAACAAAAATAAATAAATAAATGAATAAGGCTCTTTGATGAAAATCTGAGACTGAAATGTAGCCCCCTGAGAACAAAAAGGGCATATCATTTTGAAAGAACATGAAAAAAATCACATCAGTCATTATTTTGTTACAGATAAATATCAAAACAAATCTTTTTTTAAGTCACATTTTTTTTTCTCTGAGTGCTGAGCTTTTTTCTGATGAAGAGTAAATGCCAAAGCGTTTGACCTCCATTGCTCCCAACACAAATATCAAGAAGTGCATGGCCTTATTCATGGCATGCTGACGTCTTGCAAAAGGATTAGGAGCTTGATTAAAGGGATTGTTGTAAGCTGGCCTCATGCTCAAAGAAATAAAGAAATAGGCCCACATTTTCCAAAGTCACACACTCTGTCCCTGTATGACTACTGAAGGCAGAGTGCTTCAAGTTATACAACTAACAGTTTGGCAAAAAAGATGAAAAATCATGTATATATGAATTTCAAAATTATTTTCAGATATAGCTACATATTTTCAGCATATGATTTAAGAGAATTATGCTTCAATAATCAAAGTAATCAGGTGTATATGGCATTGTATCTGCATAATGTATCACAAAGTCTAAATATTTCAGGTATGAACTGAGGTGACTCTGTCTTCCAGATGATCTCAAAGTGGCATTTAGAGCTCTGTTCCGCCCTTAAAGAAAGCCCACTGAAAAATTGCCTGCATTAAAATTCAGTACCTGCAGCAACAGAGAATGGCCTCCATTAATTAAGAGATCAAACCCTCTCTATTGTCCTCCAGCAGCACTGCCACCACTTGTCCCACTGATCGTCTCCCCCATTGTACCCCCTGACAACTTCCTGCAGCATCAGCCCGAATCAATGGGTCGTGTTTGTTTTTACATGATCTCATCTGCTGTTACAGACAGCCACATTCAAACCGGCATGTTGGGGGGAAAACAAGCAAACATTCAGGAGTGCCACAGAGGTGTGAGAGGTCAATGGTACATCACACACACAAACACACACTGCGTCTGCGCTGTATGTGTGTGTGTGTGAGTGTGTGTCTGCATGTGCTGCTGTTACAGTCAGCAGTGACGGACAGGAACATGGACTTTCTCTCTGTAGTTCTCTCTGCAGCAGATGTAGCTGCACAGGTACAGGTGTGAGAGTGTTTAGAGATGTGGGCCAGCGTAACCCTGCCCCAGAGTGACGTTCTCCCAGATATCAGTGCCAGAGACAAGAAGCTGGCTGGTGGGACTGGGAACCTAAAACTGCATCCTGATGTGTCATTAGTTAGAAGATGATACAGTAGACTCGTATCCTTGCTCAGTGTTAGAAGACACAACTTTGAATTGCCTTATTTTAACAAGAACTTTGGTATGCATGAGAACAGTTTGACTTGAAGTATATTCAGGTAGGACTATTAGAATTAGGATCAAGAGACAAAAATACCCTCTATAACTCTGTGCACCAAAGGGGAAAGGACACATTTAAAAAAATAGTCATAGTTTGGACTTTTTTCCATGTATAATATTAAAACAAAGTCATAATAGATTTGATCTAAACCCCATTACCATACCCCACTGTGTTTGTCTACTCTCTTTCTAGTTTGTGATTCTACTGTAAAAATAGAAACTGCATATTTTATTTTCCATTTGTCTTCATCTCATGTCTGTAGATGGCATGGGCACGTGTGCTTACGTATGTGCCTGTACTCAAATTTTATTGAAGGTATGTACATATATGTTTATGTAGATTAATTGATTTATTTTTTTTAACCCTTATTTAAGCAGAAAACATCTCGTTTAGATCAAACTTTTTTTTTACAAGCATCTTGGCCATGTCAGGAAGCAGCTTTGCAAAGTTTATAAAATTTTAGGCACATGAATCAGGCCTGCACGACATGAAAAAAATGATAAAATATTCGCCAGTACTGCCATAACAATGTAGTTCCCAGTACATTTTTAAAAGATGAGTGCATACTGTTACGAGTTACTCACTGTTACTCAGTGATGTTTTCCTGCTTAAGTAAATCTCATCACATTGAATTTTTGGTTTAAATCATGAATACTTCTAAAATATGAGAAAACTAAAGGGGCAAATATTAATCAACACCGAAAATATTCATAAATATATCAGGGGAAATGTCTACAGCCGGATGAGTCTGCTTCCAATTCATCTAAATAGGGTTTATGAAGATGCATACATTTGGGTTTATATTTGTAAGTGTATATTTGACTAATAATTACGTTTTTTTGTATAAAGAGAATAATAATCTTGAAGCGTAGAACCAGAGTCTGAATCAGGTTCTGTTGCCAAGTATGTTTACAAACACAAGGAGTATGACTGCATTTTGATGCTCAACAGCAAACGAGGATGAAAATAAGGAAAGACTGTGAACGCATCAGTACTCCTATCAGGCAACTCAAATAGCACGATGAAGAAAATATAAAAGCCACATAAGAATAAAGAACGAAAGAGTACAATTAGGGAGCTGAACATATATGTTTAAGATCAACCTTTGTGTTGTCTCAAAGTCTAAAAAGGCTCACCCCTATTTTAATATTACCCAAGATTCTCCTCTGCAGTTGTCATCTTATAAGATTCTTCTCCAGTTGTGTTTTTATTAGCAGGAAAGCCATAATCAACCTTTGTGTTTTCTTAAGGTCAGACACAGCCAACATCAGTCAATATGTTCTTCAAAATTTAGTTTTGCACCTATTTTCACATTTTATTCTATTTTATGTTGAACAAAAACAATAATGGAACAAGTCTTTGTAAATGAATTCCTCATTTTACCGAAGATAAGAAAACACAAAATCACAGTTTTTAAAACTGATTGTTTCTTCAAAACACTTTTGATGCTGCTTTTTGCACATTTCTGCTACTATTTTTAAGGGTACATACATATACACCTATCTTTTGCAAAATCATAAGATTAACAAAAACGTTTCTTTAGCAATTATGGATATTACTATTATGAATATCTTGTTACAATAACAATAACACCTTGCATATTTAATGGAAGGAAACATGATTGTGCTTCAATACATTATTACAAGGGAAAACCTACATATTCACTAAGTTTGTTAGAATGACAGGCTGTCTCTGCATTTAAAAAAAAAAAAAGGGGGGTTATATTTTGGTAAATATAACTTGTTGCTGATTGAACTACTGGTTGAAAAACATTGCATATATCCTAATTTCAAAATCAACATATGCCATTTTCTATACTCTCCTGTTTGTCTACTTGAACTAAATACAAATTTAAATCCTCCAAAAGCATAAGTAAACCTTGGCACCAGTTAAGTTGAAGTTGAAACTAAAAACTAAAGAGCAAACTTAAGTCTTACAACACTGTAAACTTTTAATTCTGTTAGTTATTCTTTGTTTCTGGTCTTCATTACTCAAACCCCAACCTGTTTACTGATTCAACATTCACATCCATGAAGAACAATAATTAATTGTTCAATCTGTATAATACTAATTCTGTTGATTGTATGTGATTAAACACTCTCGCTTGATCGCTTGAGTTGTATTAAGGACAAACACCACGTTATTGGACAACCACTGAGGCACATATTTAGCTCGGTGGCATTCTCAAAAAAAACACACAGTGCTTTCATATGACATTGACGGATGATATTTGGATGAAGAGAGATGCTTAGCTTGTTAGATGTTTCACAGAACGGAGCCGGATTACACCGACACAAATCACTGAGACTGGAGGTTATGGAGGAACCCAGTGCTCCACACACATCTTGAAGAAATTACACACACATCACCCCCTGGAAGCTGAGTGTTTATGTATTTTTAAGAACCTGGAAGCAAAACTAAAAATTACACATTGAACTGTCCCTACATTACTTCACACGCTAATAAACACAGAACATACTGAATATCAATGCGTGATGCAGTGAAAGCACGCAACAAATCAGTGTGCAGGTATCCACCAAGTGGGCCGACACCATGCAGAACAGAAAAGACAAGCACTCAAACACACATCCTCACAGTAAATACAGCCACAAAGTTGATCATTTCAAGCGTTTTATTTGCAGTAACTCTGGGCACAAGATGTTTATCAACCTCCAGCAGACAGCTGTGTAGGCCAGCAGTTAACTGTGTCTCAGACAGGCCCTTATTACTATTGATAGTTAGCATCAGTGTCCCGGCTGAGAAATGGGGCTGCTGTGGGCAAACGCAAGCTATTGATCTCCTGCGTGTCCCTGACCTGCCTGCAGCCAGAGGGGAGGAGAGGGAGCGGAGCCTGCACCACCCTCCCGGTATCACCGTCTGGCACCTGGAAATGTCCTCTGTTAGTGCTGAGACTGTATTCATGAAGTCCCCCACCCCCAGGTTCAAAGGTTATGTTCATATTTAATCAGTTACTACAAGTTTATTAATCTTGTCACACTTTGAGCAGAGGAAGATGCATTCAATGTCATCTTGTATGAGCGAACAGTGTCTTCGCTGTTTTAATAAGCGCGACCAGGAGATTAAAAAATCTAATTAATCACAGGCTTTGTAACTAATTAATAAATTTAAAATAAGTACTCATACTGATTAGGTCAAAATGAATGCAAATGGTACCTTAATCTTGTTTTAATGCGGTCATTTTTACAATTTGTTACCACTCTATTTACTTTATTGACAGGCAGTTGAGGGAACCCTTTAGGAAGTAACTAGTCACTTGTGATATATTACCACATTTATATTAATTGTTTGAGTAACTAGTACAGTAAATGATTATAGTTTCGAGATAATAATAACTATTACAGTTACTTTAGAAAGAAATACTTAGTTACTCAGTTATTTACTGTCCTTGGGGAGATGTTATCAAGATTATGTTTACAAGTAAGTTGCTAAAAAGTGAATCATAGCATGCAGAAAAAGGTGAACTGTTCTCACAACATCTAGAAGTTTTATCTGTACTTTTAGTTTTTGTCTGTGAGAGATGACAAGAGGGTCTTTGTTTTAAACCTGTAGTAGCTCAATTTGAGAGGGAAAAATATAAAATAACTTAAAAGTGAAGTCTTTAGTTACTTTTGATATTCAGTATTAAGTCATTGTATTACTTTATTAAAGGATAAAGTGTTGAAGTAACTTATTGCAATTTTTCAGTGACTTGCTCAACACTTCACAAACTGGTTCTATCTCATCAAGCTTCTTCCCTTTATTTCAGACTGTCTGCTTGCTTATGGACTTAGCAATGGTGTTGATCTCTGGTACGGAGTAAAAAAATGTTATCAAGAGCCCATATCTGGTACATTTTTTGTCAAATTCTAAAGCTGTTGTATGACAACTGATTTAGATTGATATTTTCGGCAGTTCTAATCATTTCTGGATACATTTTCAAAACTAATTGGTTTATTTAATAACATGATTTTAAAAATAATTAAGTGCACAGCATGTAAATCACACCTTTAGGAGCTCACAACTTGCACAATAACAATACAGTGATTGTAACATCTCAACCAATCTTCTCTTTTTCCCTCACTGTGTAACATACACTTCCAAAATGTCATTAACTGACTTAAAGGGAGAGTTCAGGTTATTTAAGTGGGGTTGTGTGAGGTACATGGCATCAGCCTGAATGTGTACCACAGTGTCACAGCTCACTTCTCTTCCTTTTCAGAAAAACTCACGACAGACGCTAATACTGGAAAAACCTGCTACCAAACAGGATAAATTAATAGTTTTTGCTGCAAACATGACCACCATTTACTTTGAATACTTTAGAACTTTGGGTACACACAGGAGAAACTTCTGTAGATGGAGAGTCAATAGGTCTGAATTGAAAATGGTGAAATCTACGAAGAGAACAGGAGGACCACAGAAACACACGTTACCTGTTGATTTAGGTGAACAAATCACAAGCTCTTGTTGTCAAACTGGATGAAATAAGAATGTGACCTCAGGATGTTCAGGATCAGAGGATACTATCGGCTTTTATACATTTGTTTGCAGTGAGCAGCTCTCATCACACAGAGCCTCATTGCTTTAATGATAACTATAATTGTAAGGACCAGATTCACTGTTTTACAACCTCCAAGGACAAAACAGAGGAACAGCATGAAAGTTCATCTTCAAAGTAAGTATTTGGCTCATACTGATTGTTAAGTTTGTAAAGACAGAAGCCACAGTTTCAGTGATAGGGTACTTTATGATAAAACACATTGTGCTTGCTGTTGGGGGGGTAAACTGAAGCTAAACAATCTTTGTAAATATTACTGTGCTTGATCAGCAGGATAATCTTTAAACATATGTACATTTGGTCAATCGTTATTTGGGATGAAGCATTATTTGTGTATTTGGAAGAATTGAAGTAAGGCCACACTTAGATCCTTACGCTGCTGACAGAAAGACATGTAGGCTCTGCTGTGTCTCAAAATAGTGCCTAATCAAAGCGGCAGTGTTGGAAAATTGCTCTTTATGCTCCCTCCCACACTGGGAGGGAGCATAAAGATTGTGTACATTTGTACATTGATACTGTACGTCTGCTAATAAATCAGCAGAATACCGGCATGATACTACCAGAAATGTGATAATATAACTATTTTTTGTAATTATCTGACATTATATCACTGATATAACATAATACTGATGTGGTGTGATAATATCTTCAAATTGGCTAAATGTGCAGTGGCCAGCCTTAGCAAAGACACTTGGCCAAGATTTTTGATCTTAGAGACAATTTCCTGCTCAAATAAATATCTAAAAAAAACCTGCATTTATGTGGAATTTAAATGACTATGTACGTCTAAAATATCATTTTGTCTTTTTGAAGGGGAGTAGAGCCCCAGGTGGAGGCCCTTAAAATGTCCATAAAAGACATATTTTTTTTAGGCATCCTCAGTGTTGAACAGAGGATGCCTAGTGTCACATTTTTATTTCAACAGAGTCACTACAGTCTATAGATTTATATGACACCAACTCAACAGCCCTTTACAGCCCTATAAACATGATATTTTAAGACTAGTAAGATGATTCACTTTATATTCATGTTGACAGTCTAGGACTCTATGCCACAAAATCCTGCTATCCAAAAGGTTGTTTGTAAAACAAGTGGGGATAATAGCTGTTTAAAGTGGACCACTGAGCTCACGCTCCAAACTGTTTGCAAAGCATCTCAGGACTGCTTCCAACATGATCCAGAAAGTCCACTTTAAACAGCATTTTCCCTCAGTATGTGAAATTCATCCGTGTAGTTGAAACACTGATGACCTGTTTGTTAATGTACCATCAGGTATGCCATTTTATTGAAAATGAGCCCCTGGTTAAAACAAGAAGTAAACAGGAGGCGGGTGAATGTGACACTGGGTCTCTATTTAACTTGAAAATGTTTAATTCAGATGACACAACTTGCAAGAATAAATGTGGTTTAACACAAGTAAGCAGCAAAAACATGAAGACAATACAGTAGCAGATTCTGAAAACTGAAGGTTTGCTGCTTTGTGTGACAGTCCTTAACACGGTGTTTCAGCATGAACGCTCTTCCTGCCATGGCAGCTCTCTTATTGCACTGACTAACACAAGACACATGTCATCCAAACTATAAAAATGAAGGACTTCTTTGGCTTTAAAACTTTATGAATTACAACAGATACTGTAATAATTCCATCAAAAAATATAAATAACATAGGATGAGTCATTTTTGTAATGAGACATCCAGCTCAAGTCACTGAAATTATACACATTGGGGAATTGTACTTTCTATGTGCACTTATATATTCCCAATAAAGAATTAAGTGCCAAATATGACGCCTCTCTCCACTTAATTGCACCTTTGAACAAGCACAAACAGACATTAGACTTTACACTGGGGTTTCTGTGGTTTAAACTTAGCAATATTTGAAAAAGCAGTGTTGCAGCCTTAATGTCAGGTCCTCTTGTGTGTACGCATGTGTTTTTTGGCTCAATGTGACCACACAAGAGTGAACTCTCAATGTATGTTTGTGTGCGTGCATGTCAGAGGAAGCCTCTGTGTGTATGTGTGTTTTCTTTAGTTTGTTATTTAACCATTCCCCACAACCACAAGATATAACATGGAGGATAAAAAAGTCTGAAGTGTGGCAGATATTCAGCTTTAAAAGTATGAGAACAGAGGGGAAGTGTTTGGTAAGAACTGCATTGTTGTACAGCCTGTCTGCACTGGAGAGGAGAAGTGGGGTGAAACCTGCCTGGAGGTGAAAGAGGGGGTTGAGGTGGGGCTTGTCACTCTTTATTTATCCCACTTGTAGAAGTCGAGTCAGATACGGGACGTCAGAGAAGTCAGGTCCCTGATGACTAGCGAAAAGACTACCTCAGGGGGTAAACTCACTGAAGTTACAGCACTGCCGCTACTTCCCCTGTTGGCTGCTGTCTTTTACCACGAGTCTCGCCTGATTTCTCTTCTCTCCACAACTCACACTCTCGACCACTTTATTCTTAAACTTTTCCTCCCTCTGTCACAGGCTGTCTTCTTTAAAACAAATCTTTTTTTTTTTTTAAATAAATTATGCACAGTATTTAATTTTGCAGACACTTCAAAATTAATCTGAGCCAACACTGAAATTGATATGTAAGTTTTCTTTGTTTTTTGATAATAAAGGACATAAATTCTCCTCTGTGCTAATAAACAGATTACTTATTTTGACTGTTCATTTGTTTTAGAAAGAGACATAAAAACAAGACAAAAATCTTCTTTCATAGGTAAACATTTTTAAATACAATCAGTAATAAGACATGATTGTATCTTTTTTTGCATGACATGTTAAATATGAAATGCATTTGAACATGAACAGGAAAAAACATGCTTCATTTGCCGTTTTGAGGGCTTCAATCAGCACCATACCAACGTGCTGACAGATTAAAAGTTAAAAACTCATTTATTTGTGGAGCATGCAATTCCAAAACTGATTAAAGGGATAGTTTAGGTTTATTGAAGTGGGGTCGTGTGAGGTACATGGCATCAGCCTGAACACGTGCCACGGTGTCACAGCTCAGTTCTCCCCCTTTTCAGAAAAACTCAGGACAGACGCTAATGCTATACATTGCTGTACATGCTGACATATCAGCAGAATACCTTATATTACTGGTATCATAATACTGATATTGTGTGATATTTTCAAATTTGCTAACTGTGCTGTGGCCTGCCTTGGCAGTGACATTTTCCTGCTTAAGAATATCTTTATTAAAAAAAAAAAATGTTGTGCAGCCCTATTTAATTATGCAATGTTAGTAGAAAATGTATATGAATTGTGCACTTATGAGGAATTTAAATTACTATGTATATCTAAAATATCATTTTGCCCTTTTGAAGGGAGAAAAGCCCAAGGTGGGGACCCTTAAAACGTCCATAAAATACATACTCTTTTAGACAATGCCAAACATAGGGTGCCTAGTGTCACATTTTTGATTTCAACAGAGTCATTACAGTCTATAGATTTATATGACATTAACTCAACAGACTGAGCCTTTTACAGTCCCATAAACCTGATATTTTAAGACTTGTTAGATGATTCACTTAATATTCATGTTAAAATAAAATGAAAATAATAACTGGGTGGAATGTCAATTGTAATTTTAAGGTGATGTCGACATCCAATGTTGTCTTAATCTGAAGTTAAATTTGTTATGAGATATTAAGTATTGTCAATGACCTCTGAATTTGAGCATCTGAACAATGACAAACATTTAGACTAAAAGATATGCTTGTTGGACATTTCTTGAATAGCAGTTAAGCTTGTATATTAACTGTATGCTTTGATGTCTATGTGACGTATTAGAATCAAACCAAGTAGATTCTCGTTCTTAAACATGCTATAATGTTACACCCATGTATGATCTGCAGAATTTTCAAATTTGTGATTAGATCCACGACTGGGGCACACTGTTTTATGTGACAGTCCTGATCAGTTTGCACATGAAGGGCAGAGATAAACAGAAGACCACAATAAGAGATGCCAAAGGAACATGCATGCATGTGTGAGGAACATGCGTGTGTGTTTGTGTGTATAGCTGAATCAAATACTAACTATTTCTCTCTATCATTCAGGTTGCAGGTCTGTAAGAGTGTTAATCGCACTCTGGTTGAACTCGGCCCTTAACACTGCTTCCGGCCCCTTGGCTCATCTTTAGAGTTTCTGCTATTCAAACTTCCATTAAAAAGTTTGGCAAGGGGATACTGGACGACTCTCCTTACCTTTTTAATAAGGTCCCTGTTATTCACCCACCTGTCTTTGTGTGTGATATTATCTAATAATTCTGTCTCTCATAGATGAAAGCACCATGAAGTTGAAACCTATCCCAAACACTATACCACAGGTAGGCTGTAGGTAGTAATCACTCAGACAGCTGCACACAAACACTCCCAAGCATGCATACAGACTCACAAACACACTGTGACACACACACACAGCAGTCTTTTCAAAGAAGTTTGCTTTTTTTATTACTTCCTTTCCCATTCAGCGGCCTCCCCACTTTTCCAGAGTGCCCTGGGTGTGCAGTGAAAGAGCCGTGCTTATTATGTGCTCCGGGCTCTCCAAACCCAGCTTTGTTTTGTCCAGATAGCTGGTTCTCTCTCTCTCTCCCTCTCTCCTTCCCTCTCTGTCTCTCTTTAATATTCACAGTAAGAGTCTTGGCTCTCACAAGACGGCTGTTTTCCCAGTTTTCTCCCCCGTTAACAGCCAAGTGTGGCCCCTGTGAGTGTAAACATGCAGCAGGGAGGGACATCTCCTGACAAACATCTCCAAGGATGTGCCACCCTGCCCCGTGTCATTCATTCTCTACCTGGCTCTGGAGCTAAACTGTTAACACCAACATGTGAGTGCCCAGACCCTGGAGGAATGCCAACGGCTGCACAGGCCTACTCTACCTAAAACAGCACAGCAAAGAGGGATGAAATTATCCGTCATGTTTAACTGGAGCTCTGTCCTCGTCCTAATATGCATACAGTAGGGGAAAATCCAACTATTAACTGAGGCACCAGCACCAGCTACAGTAGGTGTTGACATGCACGCTTTCCAGATAGTCACTATGGATCCTTTTCCTGTTAAACTTGTCTACAAGTTAGCTAGCAGCTAACAAGTTCATGTCAAAAGATTATCACACAGTATTTTATGCCAACATTCCAAGCAGCAGCGTACTGTTCGTCCGCTCTTCTTGGTACATGCTGTGCATTTTTCAGGTCAAAGCTGAGAACAGAGACTGCAGAGCATGTGCCTAAAACCTCTTCCAGTCTAGTCTGAATGTGAAGTACACACACAAGAGAGGATCAATCTTTAGGTGCGCTGCCTATGTGTGCTAGACTGACATACAAAGCGTTGCACACATGACGTCACAGTCAGCGCAAGTGAGTGAAAATCCAGTTGTTTAGAGGAAAAAGCACAAATTGGTAAAAGGAATAAATAAGGAGTTAACAGTACAATGCCTCAATTTTTGCAACCTACTATGTAAATATTAGTGCTTCTGGAAAAAGGAAAATGTGGAGCTGTCTGTAGATTTTCCTTTAATGACTCATGGTAATATATTAGCAGCCTTGCTAAGTGAGAGACATCTTTGATAGAACTCATTATAGAAAGATTATAGAGCTCATTCAGGATTTTACATTGTAAATCTGTTCAGTCCACTTTAGTATAACTTGTATTTCTCCTTTAACAGTGCTGGAGGTGTTGATTGCTTTATGTGTCAGCTTGTTCTGTCAGCTTGAGTTGTTGATATGTCACCATGACAAATTCCTCCACATTCATTGCACTTGGCAGTTGACGTAATTCTCATTTGGACTTAAAAGTCTTCCAGTGGTCCTTTGTTTAAGCAGGTGGCTAACACAAGAGCCACATCTCCCTGACTGACTTGCACACACTGGAGAAAATTGTCATTACAGTGTAGCCCAGTATCTTTCTGTTGGCAGCAATGTGCTAGCAAACAGCATGAATTAAGAGTGGAGCCTATACTTACAGAGAAGATCCCTCCAAACATTGATAAGGCAGCACACTGCATGGCAGTCAGACCCCTGGTGATGTTAAAAGTGCTCTGCTATTATCGCAGGTGTGATCGCTCACCAGCCCACAACCACATTTACATCTTAATTACCAGCCTAATCAATGGGGTTGCACTTTGACTTCATTTGTGACATTCATGAAACCTCATTTAAGATGTAAGAATAGGCAATCGTAACTATTGGTGGCAAGAGAAAAGCACCTATTTTCAAAAAGGGGTAAAAGGTAACAAAGGAGATACAAAAAGGAGCAGAGTTCTGTATCATCACAGGCATGATCACCACAGCGCAGAGGGGCTGACAAAGTGAGCTCAGGAGATATTTATGATAATTGCACACTCCTTCCAAAATGACAAAGCAAATTGGTGAGACGTGCGGCATATGACAGAAAACAGATGGCTTGGGGGACTCTAGTTGGGTGATTTAAATGGCAAGTGATTGAACAACAAACTCGCATTAAGACCGTATTGATGAGTTCAGTGTTTCATTTGGGATCGATGGGACGATTGGTTGAGGCTAAAGCCAATACATGAGGGAGGGAGAGACTGCAGAGGAAAGAGAGGGAAAGAGAGAATATTGAACTGCTTCACCATCGAACAGAGAGGGTGCTGGGATTTATTTACCCAACAGGAGGCCTCAATGAAAACTCAAGCAACACTGGCTACTTACGGATCATTGTTTTTACCGGTGCTGGTGCAGGATCCTATTACCCTGATGAAAACCGTGTGCAACACATGAAAGGAAAGATTATGAATATTAACACATTGATACTGCATCTTGCAACTGAGTGTGTGGTAATCAGACTTTAAAAGCAAAATAGTCATCTTAAAACTACCAACAATTGTTGAAGTAAGGTTAAAAAACAACTCATTCATTTTTATCATAAAAAGCAATAGCTAATGACAAATAAAAGCTCAGTAAGGCTAGATAATAAATAAGACCTTTAAAGTTAGCATAAAAAAAGGATAACTACAAAAATAATTGGCATGGAAGCATAAAAAATTAATGGGTTAACTACCTTGCTAGCTGGATAGACAAACTATTTTCATAGTTAGCTTAATGTAAGCAACAAATAACTTGGCTAAATATAGGCCACCTGCTAAAAGTGGAAATAGGCCTCGTCACATATTATCAAACTTTTTATACAAAGTAGACATTAAATTGAGTATGTAGTGGGCTCTAAATTCTTAGTACCCTAAGCATTTACATGCAAAAAATCCCCAGACAAGACAGGCCATAATTTCAAAGGTCTTGTGAAGAGTTTTTATCGGTTATACAAACACAATGAATTGAACAGAAATGCATTTTTATGACCTACAAGAATAAACCATAAAGCAAAGACCATCAGAAACAAGAATTAAGGTGTATTAAAAACAGTACACTTTGCCAGATGTCGTACACAGTATGTGACCATTTGCAAAATCTGTAGTAATAATACCTGGATGTCACACAACTTTGAAAAATTAGAAGTATGCATTTGACCAGCGTACCATGCATGCTGTTTCCAATAATGCAAAGCAGCAACAGGTCAGGGGTCAAAATGGCGGACAGCAACAGTGCTTATCCACTGCAACAGTCTTGACTTTTTTTTAGCATTAGCATTAATTCTGTTACATCTATAGGGTGGTAAAATAATGAAAAATCAAAATAAATCACTTGGGCTAAGCAACCGTTTACTTTTGTTTACAGAGACAGAAGTCAGCTAAATTATTGGACAGAGAACTAAATTATTAGATTGAGGAGAAAATAAAAACGCCTTGTTTTTAAAAAAGCTTTTAAAAGAAAGTGGATTTTTTAATATTAGGTATGTGAAGTAATTTATTTATTGTAGAGTTGATCGATGACATATGATATATAGTTGATCTGGCCCACACTTTAACACAGTTGGTGGCAGTAATGTACCGAAACTCAAGAGTTGCCACCTGCCAGAGAACAACAAGAAGAATCAGCTTGGCTAGGTCTTGCATACCGCAAAAATCAATCATACTAAATACTCAACCAAATACAGTATGCAGTATTCAGTACTTCAGTACTTAAGTTAAAGGCCTCTTGAAAGTAAAAATGTAAGGCTTTTAATACTATTTCATGGCTTTTAGACCTTCAAATTTAGGACATTATAAGACTCTCTAAGGATTTGCTGGAACGCTGTTCAAAATCACATGTGGAACAAGAAGTTAATTAGTTTTATTTTTTTACTATGTTAAATGAATCATGTAACACTTTCTTAAAACAAAATGACCCTTAACTAGCTACATTTTAACTGCTGAAATCTTGTGATGCAGAAATTTATTTTTAAAAGTACACTACCCAACACGACAGTTGAAAAAGTTTGCTATACATAAAGGAAAAAAAAAAACTTGACAAAGCATGTCCAGCTAAACACAACTATTTACCTGTATATGTGCAAGATAGTTTTGAATATGAATTTAAAATCAGTTTAGTTTATGTACGTTGTTTTGTCAGGAGGCTTAGTACTGTAAAGCTCAACCAAATTGCAGCTGTGTCATCACTCTCCTCCCACAGAGTGACAGATGATGCTTACAATGAACATTTCATCTTCAGTGAGCTCCTCTACGACAGAGATGAAGCACATCCGGTGAGATGAATAACTGCACAGTGATTTATCATGACAAGCCAATAGGAAGAATATAAATGAACAATTAGCAAATTTAGCCTTAATTAACTGCTCCAAGACAATAAATGAGTGTGTAAAGTGTGTGTGAACATGCTTTGAAACAATCCAAGCTCTTCATGCATGATGTAGAATGTTAGAATGTTAATTAGGGTTAATTGAATAATTTCCTTGCTGAGTGCTGATTATGGATGTCAAACACAGAGAGGCTATTTTGATTAACCAAAGAGGGAGTCGGGCTGATGAGAAAAGCTAAAATTCCCACACCGATAAAACAAAAAGTCAGATGTTTCTTTTAAAAACAAACAAACAAAAAAACTAAAATAATATGGGCTTAGTTCATCCTTTATTCTAAGACGCCATTGTTCTTTAAGGCAAGCTAACAACTCTGAAATCAAAATTTTCAAACTAATGCACAATTCAACTAATGTACAAGTAAGACTGTTAAGGTCAGCTCAGTTTAAGATGTACCTACATCACACTGGGTCAGAGTTGGGGACGCATTGTTTCCCACATTGTACCCTCATGAGCATTTAGCAGGCAACACAATACTGTGTGAGACCCCGACAACATGCAGCCCTCATCCCAACACTAGGCTGAAGTTAGGACCCACACAAACAAGCATGCAACAAATACAAATTAGGGCATATCTCAAAATTCAATGTCAACAAATCCAATTGAACTCAAGAAAACTCAATTTGTTTTAGTCCCTGAAATAGTGAGTGGATTTGAGTGGAAGTTCTAAAAATATTAAGTGATGGTAAACAAAGTGTGTTCCTGTTTTGGCACTGTGCTGATGAGTGAGGAGGTCAAGAGGGAGTGAAGTAATGTGTGCTCTTAATGTTGGTATAAAAATAGCAGCGTAATTATACAAGACAAGGGCACGGCATGAGATGAAGACAGAAAGGTGACCAGTTTTACTATCTGAATGGAGATGTCATGGTACTGCTCGAAGACATAGAACAATTTATCTTTTATTAAAGCCAAAAATAAGAACTTTTTCCTCAATGTTCCTGTAAAATCATACTGCTGAAAAGACTATTTGTATCTTTTTTGGTGCATCTGTGCCTCTGGAAACAATGTATGTGCTGCAGAGAAATTGGAAGATGGCATCATGCAGGGAGTTGGCAGCATATATCTAACTAACAAATGATGATGTGAATACATAGAGTCATAAGACTATAAATCAGTCTCCTGCTCAACAAATTAATAGAGTTCACAGTTGACAGCTGAGAGCAAGAGCTGTAAATTATGTTTGACACATGAAAAAGGCAAGAGTGTCAGGGTGCAAACCTGTAAAAATCTTTTGCCTGTTTTATATGCTGCATTTTGGATTTGTCACTGGAATTGCACCATTTTCCTGCAGGACAGCACAGACAGTTTAATTTTACACAAAATAAATATGAGCATTTTTTCTTTGTTCCTGAAATTTAATGAATCTAAACAAAAAAGGGAAATAAAATATGACATTTTCAGCCTTATAAATGACACTTTTTAATTAGAACTCTCCATATTTTCCCTTGAGTTGATTTGATGTTTTTCATTTCTTTTTTGGTGAAATGGCAGCGTGCAGACCTATTGTTAAATGGCATGAGGATGACACTAGAGATTAAGGAGGAAAAGTTAGTAAGAGAAGAATAAAAAGCGACAGCAGAAAACAAGAGAAAAAGGAGGGGGGAGGATGGGATGAGGGCTAAGTACCAGGGAACGTGTCAATGTGGGGGGCTAATGGTGGGGGTACTGAGGTTGCAAGCAATTTCTCTTTGCTATCAAGTGAAATGACTCTGCAAATATGACAATAAATCACAGTGGAAATCAATCTGAGAGGAGGCGACTGTGAGCCACTGATAATGCATCAATCAATATTTAATGTTTAGACTTTAATTAATCCACAGGCGCCAAGCATTCTTTAAGTGACAAAGGGGGTGGAGAGGGGGAAAAAACGAGCTGGGAGTGCTTTTGCATAGAGCAGCTCTTATATCAAACACAGATACTGAGCTGAGCAGCCCCATCAGTCCGTTTCCCACAGCATCCCGGTGCTACTTAATTACCTGTTCTCTTGTTTACCAGAGCCAGATACAGAGTACAGTGAAGCAAGTTTAAGTGTTGTGTCAAAAATACATTCAGACCCCCAAGTGTTATTACACTGTAAAAGTGTTTTTACACTGTAAAAAGATGAGCACAGTTCTTAGTTAATGTAAGACCCATTGTCAGTCCCTACACATCGAAATGGAAATTGAGAACTGGCTTCAGTTGAAAATTGTTTCAGGAATTGATATAATTTTCCCCCAAACAAACCTACCAATGTGACATCCTATCCTTGTTTTGTTGTCAGTTTAAGCCCATTGGCTGTGGTATCAAGCCCATTTCAGAGCATAGATGTTAGGATAAATGTGGAGTCAATGAAGACATGGCGCTAGGCAGCACTGAACTGACCAGTTACAACAAAGCTGACCAGTACATCAATCAGTGCGACCTTGGCCTACGCCAGATAAAGTCAATTTTCATTATTTATGAATTGCTAAGTTTAGGTTTAGCACATTTAGATAACCAATGATGTAACCTGTGGCATGTCAGTGTGTTACCATATTGTTGAGTCAATTTATGTTTCACAGCTCAATTAGGCCAGAATAGACAGAAAATAATAAAAGACAGAAACCATCCTATTACTCTTCCTGTCATTGACTCTCAGAGTTAAAGCTTCAGTTTGCCTTCTCTGTGGAGAAACTCTGCTTGTTCTTCGGAATGATTTCATTCTTCAGGTTTCCCAGGTCAGTTATGCAATGAATCAGGCTCCCTGTGGGGAAATCTATGGTGATTCTCTCTAAGCTTTCAAATGAAGCTCATTTTTGGGGTAATTTATATATAGAGACAGACAGAGCTCTGACAGCAGGGAGACGTGCTGAGGCCGCAGAACATTCACGTGCCTGTTGTGAAAGCTGTGGTGGCATTTGCCAGAGCTGACACGTGGCGGCAATTGCACACAAGCAAAATGCTTCCGGTGTCAAACAGGAGTTATAGTTGAAAAAGTGATGTGTTGTAACTGTCATCCTAGATTGTAGAGGTAAAGGGTAATGTTGGTGGGGAAAAAAGCTGTAGAAAATGATACAAACATTATGTCACACCTCAATTGTTGCATTTACAATAAGAAAGCACTGTTGGACGTCTCTCTAGTGGATGAAAAAATGGGGGGTAGCTGGCAAATAAACAGGTGGATTGAAATAAACCATAACCTTGCAGTGCAGTTGGATCTGGCTGAGTCAATGTCTGTAATCAGATAGATCCATGGCACAGTCCAATCAACATCCTGAACTGACTGGTCTGTAATAAATGTGACTGATGGAACAATTGTCCAATCACCTGCCAGATATGCTATTGAAAGTTTCTGCCTATGCTCAAACACTCCCTCTGGGCTGTTGCCCAGATGGACTGATGAAACATATTGAACAGTTCTTTTGGTGTGTCATGTTAAATATACCATGGTGGCCAAAAAAATTTAAAACATGAGAACATGTTATCAATTAATCATTGATAAGACTGTTTTGGTATTGTACTTTTCAGATGATGAAAGTATCACAGAACAGAAAAAAATAAAAACAATCGAAAATCCTGATTCATGTGTAAGGTTATATATGAGGACAGTTTATTTTTTTCCTCTTTAAAAGACCCCCTAGTGAGTCCTACGTGCAAATTCAACTTATATATTGGATTCTCAATAATTTGTAGAGTCATGAAAAGTCACAATCAAATAATTCTATGCTTTTTTTATGTGTTAGTATATGTCATATGATACTTATAAACTAATACAATCAAACCTCATTCTACCATCTGAATTTTTTGTAGGAAAGAGCATCTGCTATGCCTGGACCATTTCCTTTTCATTCACATCACAGTCACTTTCAAACTCAGGGAAAACTTGGTACTTTTTTGGTATTTGTAATTGTGGGAATGCAACTCTTGAGGCTGTGAGAACACTAAGACCCACCTCAATACAGCACCTGCCCCGGCCTCTACACCTGCACACTGCTGACACTGTTGTAGCGTTTGATTCAGGGGGCTCTATCGAACAAAAATCCCTGTCTGAACAATGCAACCACAGGGCTGTTATGAGGGACTGGAGCCATGCTTAGCCCTCGCCCTCTGATCACGCTGACACATCCCACAGGTACTAATTACTGAATCTACTCTGCAGAGGAGTTGTGGGAGAAGTAACACGGAAGACGCTTGACATTTAGATACCTGCTGAAAGATTCACAGGGATAATTGGGACACAGCTGAGGGGGAGGTCCACCAAGTCTGCTTCAGCTGATAGGGTGGCTTTCGGGAGCTCTCTCAGTAAGGTGCATCACCAAAAGAATGACTCCGTGAGAGCACTGAGAGGGTCAGCACAGGATAGGAAGAGAATCATGAGCATTTCAAGTTTAAAAACTAGCAGTCAGTGGACAATTATTTTGGGAGTTCCTTGAGATGTGGATAAAAGGCTTACCTAGAACAGCTTCTGCTTTTCTTGACCGCACATACTGTGATTGATCCACTGTGCCATTGTCCACAGATTTACAGGTCTCTTATCTTCAAAGAGGATCTGTCTAGGGCCAGGTTGAAAGTGCTGCAAAACCCACAGAGAAAAAAAGATCTCTTAAAATTCAATTGTAAAGAATGTTGAACCAAAGAACTACGTTTCCCATATATGTATTTATTCATATGGTGAGTGGGTCACTGAAATCTTGCTCTGAAAATACTGCTTCAGTGCTAAAAGAATGAAAAAACATGTTGTAGTTTCAACATGTATTGATTGGAAATGGAGCGTTAAGAGGGGGTGGGATGAGGGACAGTATTTAACTGACTTTTATGACAGTTGTTAAGTCATTTCCTGCTGCAGTGGTTTATGTCTTTGCAATAACCTCCATGAATGAGGTAATGAGAGATTATGATACTTCCTCCCTGTTTATGATCTGTGCCTCTTTTATGTCAACACTATGGTGTGTGTGCCCATGTGCAAGATTGAACTAATATCAGAGCAGTGCTAGCATTGATTTTACTATGGAGATTAACTTCAAGTTTGCTTGTATTATGCTCTTATAACAATGAGCACAAACAAATTAATTTAGTCTGTTAAATATACAATGAATATCAAATTCTTTGCACAGCTTATGTGCTCTTGATTATCCAGTGATTTTTAAGCTGGAATTGATTCTTCCTGCTGTTTACTCAGTCTGTCATAATACCATTTTGGAATTCATATGTGTTGACTTTACGTTTGCTTATATTTTAAACATTTTGTCACCCTTTCATGCCCATTGAAATGCTATTGATGCAGCAGTGGGAGCAACTTGGAGTTACGTTTTTTTGCCCAAGGA
The DNA here is from genome assembly GCA_037902135.1 of Cetoscarus ocellatus. Classification (NCBI taxonomy): domain Eukaryota; kingdom Metazoa; phylum Chordata; class Actinopteri; order Labriformes; family Labridae; genus Cetoscarus; species Cetoscarus ocellatus. Next base: position 835,106 of record JBAMNC010000388.1, read on the forward strand.
CACATAACCATGTGACAGCTGGAACTGGGCTCAAACCTGCAACAACCTTCCGGTTACTGACCAAGCACACTATCAGACTGCACCACCGACACCCCATGAAAATGAACTTTTTTGGTGTATTTTGGAGGAACTGTATAGTGGTGTAATGTCCAAACTACAATTCTGATTCAAACAACTGAATGGCTAAGGTTGATTTTGCATGAATAAAGCTGACTCTGACCTAGTTTACCACATGGTGAGTCTGTGTCATACTTTTCTGTTAAAATATGGTCAAACATAATGAGCGTTTTGATTAATGTTATTTGAAATTCTGGACGTCTTATCAGTTTAAAATGAATTGCAGTCATATATCAGTTTGATATAAAGCATAGTCATTTTGCTTTGATAGTTTGATGTGTACTAATATATTTAAGTAAAAGGTTAAACACATTTACAGCAAAAAACAAACATGTTGACAATCAATGCAACACTGCAGAGATGATGTTGGTATTAGGTTTTCATAAAACATGTACGCTATACTTCTGGCAGGCGACATCTTCATTTAAAAACTGTTACATCTTTTCATAGATGCAAGTTAAAAAGAAATAACTAAGTGTTGATTTCAGATCAATCAGGATTCCCACTCTTTTCCAAAAATCATTTTCCAGGACTTTTCCAGGATGTTTTCACCCTCCTTTAAAATGTATTTATTTCTAACTCTCGGGCATGAAAATTATCTGATAGCTATCTTTTTAGTCAGGCTTTATGTAGTGTCTCACTTTTATAAATTTATGGTTTATACTGATTTTTTTTATCTTTATTTATTCTGTTTTTTTATAAATATATTTTGTTGATTTACTGTTTTTTTTTATTTTTATTTACTGTAAATTTTATTTTGCTATTGTTTACTATCACTTTTTGTCACCATTGTTTGGAGTTTTCATATCTTATTCCTTAACTTGCATTATTTTATCGACTTATGTTTTATGGCTAAGTGTGCATTAGTTACCAAGCACATTTTTACTTCATTTCCTATGATGGGTTTTTGTTCACTAACAAGGTAGAAGGAAGATAAATAATTTTCCAGGACAATTCAAGCTTTTCCAGTACATTTTACCTTTTCCCTCATTTTCCATAAGTTTTCCATGACTGGAAAATTGGTCAATCAGTTTCCAGGTTTTCCAGGTTTTCCAGGACGTGTGGGAACCCGGTCAATCCCTCCACCATGAACCTCCTAATTAATATTATCAACTCCATCTGAAGCATAGAGGAAATGACTTTCAAGTTACGGCTTCAAGCGGAGAAGGGAGAAAGAGAATTGGATAAAATGGGATTGTCAGAAATATTTGGATTGATATTGCTCCCTTGATTTTACCGAATTATAATTTTTTGGGATCTCTGCAATTCAAAATTATGTGAGTAGGACAAGTCCCAAACACTTAAACTGGGCATCACCAAATGGTGGACCAAGTCCAGACTGCATTGCCTTCCTATCAGAACCTAGGTGGATTTTCAGCAATGTTCCTAATATCAAAAGTGTAGCCTGTGGTGCCATACAGTTCTACATAACACAGCGTTTTGAGCATTTAACTATAATAATCACTTCCAAGAGGATCACTGACCAATGAATTTTTCCAAAAGCATCACACATGAAACTCCTCAGCAAATTATTTAGTTTTTTTGCTTGTCCTTTGGTATTTAGTATTATATTTATGTAATAATGTAATGAGTATTTTATTTCTATACTGAGTAATATCAGCCAATAAAGGTTAGACATGATGCTCCTGACCTTCGCTTTGGGAAAGTTCCTGGAACTGGACCCACATTTAGTTGATGGCCCCTGACTAACACTTTTTACAGCATTAGACTTTTCTCTTTTTAATCAAAACTGGTCAAAATTTTGTTAGTTTAATTTAGATCGGTCCCCTTTAATCGTATCAGTTTTCCAACAAGCATCAGTTAACCTCTACTTCTTTTTGTAAACAGGTTTGTAAAGTTCACAGACAGACAAAGTAGATGAAGCACAGGAGATGTAGTTTGTGCCAGTTGATTAAGGGTCACATGAGACATATTTGCAGATTGTAAACCAGAGTTAAAAATTCAGTGCATCCTCTTCTTTTTTTTGCTCCTTGTTCACAATGGCCTAGTGTGCTAAAGGAGCGAGGCAGTTGCCAACAGAACATATCCAATTGGTCAAGGTCATTAAAAAAGGCACTAAAACAAGCTACACCGACACAGAGTTTTTTCAAGGAGGAGACAGTGAAGGGGCCATTGGTTGATATACACCCATGTATCCGTGTGAAATGCAAAGTGAGTCTCAAAATAATCCACTGTGTGAAATGCAGCAAACTGTGAACAGACAGGGCCATAATTTCTAAGAGGCCAAGTATGGTATCTGCCAAAGAAAGACAGCAGTGTCACATATGTCTTAATTCCCTCGGACCCATGTGAACATGTGTAACTGTATCATCACATCCTCTAAATGCCCCATGTCAAATGGTTGACATGTCCGCAGCTTACGCCATGTCTGAGAGACAGAAGTTATGTATCCTGCTGTCATCTCCAGTCACCTTTAAAAGTGAACTGTCAGTCTTGAAAAATGCTGCTTAGGAGACTCAGAACAGTGTACACCAAAAACCTAAATGAAAGTCCGAAGAATTATCAAACGCTCTAACTGTGGCAATTTTTGTTTACCATATAACGGATGTTGTTTTTTTTAAAGTGTCACATGGCCTTGCACAGCCATATTATATTTCTTACTAGATAAATGCTCTGTTATCAGCAGTAATGGTTGTTATTAATAAGGCTTGGCCAAATAGCTCAGCAGTACCCCTCCAAGATTGAAAAAATTACACCCCACTGGACATTCAGCAGGATTTAAGAAAACTTACCTCACCAATATCCTTATTGAGGTTTTTTAAAAGCCACAAAAATTAAGAAAAAACTTTATTTATTGAAGACTTTTCAAAATCAGGCTTAACGTGTTAACAAGAACAGCAATACAGTCAGGCAGGTCAAAAGACAATCAAAGAAAGACAAAATACAAGAAAAATCAGCCACACGGGAAGCCCCAGCACAGTGTGACTGACCTGAAGCATGCACAGCTCCTAAACCCGCGGTCAGTGCGTGGAGAGTGTGATGCCATCAGCTCTGGGTGACAAATGGAGGGATTCTGGCTGTGAAGGGGATCTTTTTTACATAGGTTAAAGGACCTCCTCCACGATGTATTAAGAGTGCAAAACAGAGAGGGTTTACTTTACGCGTGTGCCTGCATGAATATGACGGCACACTGGATTGTCCCTTTTTCCAGTCCATCATGATGGCAGACAGCCTCCAAATCTTTCCCTCATTCATCAAAAAAATCGGTAAATGACAGAAAATATTTTGTTAATGCTGTTTATGACAGTCCAAACATGTTGACACGCACACAGAAGATTCTCTCTCTCCATCATCAGCCCTCTGTGCGTAACGCTGTGCCAATTTGCACCTGCCTTTCAAACATGCTAAATATAGACGCAAAAACAGAAAGTGCAATCAGTTTCGGGTTTGATAAATCACATTGGGGGTGCTAAATGATTACATTTGCATCTTCTCCTACCAGTATTTTGTGCATGCTGATAATCTGTATGTACTCTGCATATTCATGAAGGCAAACATGCTAAATGGTCTGCGCGTGCTATTTAGCTCATTTGACAGACGGAATCCTCTGTGCACCCAGTTACCCTGGATTTCCACATAGAGTGAATGCACCGCGCACCGAAGCGCCATGGTTTTGCTCTGACCAAAAGGCTGACGACATCGCCCGCTGGAAGCGCCGCATCGCAGCACATAGCCCTGTGCAGTTGGAAGGGGGATGGCACAAGATCTCTGGAGAGCTCAAGCTCTGAATTGCGATATCACACGAAAAAAAAAAAAAAAAACATGTTATAAACTAAGAAAAGAAATAAACAACACATTACTTTGATTCTCTAAGGTCGCTTTGCTTGTTCCAACCATACAGCTCTGTGATTTGTATCTCTTCTATCTGTCTATATCCTTGTAGAAAGGATGTTTGATGTCATGTATAATGTATAATTCTCCACCTCCACGATTAACTTTTTTTCATCCATGGCGTTGTGTAGCCTCTGGGACCGTCTAACCGACTGTTGACCTGATGCTCGCGCCTCTGGTTGTGAAGTAATGACAACCTATTTAGGAAATTTACATTCAAGAGTCCGTGCATTGTGTTTCGTTTTGAAAGTACCGGTTACTCCACACATTTGACTTCCTTTTCTGGTGCTTTCTGAGCGACTAGAAATTGATTGATTCAAACTGTTGAATTTCCCCCTTATCATATTAAACCTATATGACTTGATTTCTGAGGTTAAAAGCCACAAAACACTTCTACTAGCATACTTTGTGTAGCACTGCTAGCTACCTAGTGACTAGTGAGCTTTTCCTCCCACTACCTTTAATCTCATACAAAGGTAAAAGGTTAATAGTGCAGGCTTGAAGATGCCGAACAAGCACAGGAGCCTCATTAAAGTAGTTTTTGACCTTATAACCAGGGCCATCATCTGGTTTGTGCTGTATTTTTATCAATTGAGGCTCCACAGATTGATGCACTTGAATTTTGACATGATCTGATAACCAGCTGCTTTTGGTGAGAAGTTTGTACCTGTACTTAGTTTGAAAAAAGTTGTTTTGATGCATTCTTAACTGACACAAAGGTGAACTTGCACCAAACATGCATGGGTTTCTTTGCAATTAAATTCTGACTTTTCAACTTTTGTTGGGAAGTTATACACTGAGCAAACTAATTTTATTTGTTTTTTAAAAATTACAATATAACTGTGGTGGCAAGGCCTTCATTTCTCTTCCTGTATTCCTCTCTAGGTCCAACCCATCATCCTATTAAAGGCACAATCTGAGCACTTACAGCAGGTGAAGAGACCACAGTTAGGGGTTAAATGAAAACTTGCTGGACATTGACTTGACAAACAGGATTTAATGCAGCAGTGGGATTTAAGATTAGATCAGAGCTGTTCTGCCATAAGCTCAGTGTTTCACAAACAGGAAAGCCTAATACATGTCAGCCTCATAAAAAACAACAGGTTTAAGAGAGTGGAAAAAATAGGTGACAGTAGGTGCTTTTACTCTGACAAAACTTTCCATCTGACCCTGAATCAGTATGATGATGTCACACTTTTGAACATCCTATGATTAACCTCTTGGTCGATCTGAAGCCACATTTTGCTGCTGCGGATTTAAGAATGCACCCTACCAATATAAAAGCTGATTACACATAAAGTCATAGCCTTGGTAATGTTGGATTGTGAGCATGTGCGTGGGTCAAGGTGTGGGTCAGGGACCTTCAGGAATGCCATGCTGCTCTGTCCTTTTGTACAGATTTGTTTCTGTGCCAGAATGAAGGCCTTCTCTTTAATCCATACTAAATTGGTAAACACTGACACTAAGACTGTTCCCGGCTAACACTTACTTCTGTTGTTTTCTCCTCCATAGAAAATGTGTATTTCTTTAGAGATGTCTTGAAACAGATGGGAATGTGAGGGGGATAAATTTAATCTGACTAAGGCTCATGCTTTGATTGGACCCCAGATTAGGATTGCAGCTGAGCATTTTCAATAATCATTCTCTAGTTAAATTAAAGGCATCCTCTTAACACGAAAAACATACGCTTGCCGTGCATGTCTGCCTGAGCATCTGTAGGATCACTGCTTTAAATCTCAAAATATTTATTAAGCAAAGGAGGAGCTCAGCATGCACAAACACTGACACAGATTTGACACATTCAGTTTATGGGCTGCAGATTATCCATGTTGGGATTAAAAATTTGACATTAGAGCTGCATGTTATAGGATTTTTGCTAATCCAATATGTCAATATTTTAAACTCATTTTAACCAATATGGATAATGATATATGCTCTTTTTTCAATGTAGGGAATAACAAGTACACCGACTCTAAAACTTTCCACAGTCATTATTTGGTGTTGTTTTCACATTTGTCCAAGTCATGTTAGAAGGTCTTTTTGCAGAGATTTGTGGGCTGCAGTTCCCCTCTCTCTCCCTCGCATTTAAGTCTGAATACCATGCTGTGCTCAATTTTACTTTTCCAGCCTTGGAACATAAAGATAAAGCCACAATTTGTGCTCACAACCACATAAGGCAAGAAAGAAATAACTTTAAAGATACACTCTCTATGTCTAACAGGTTTTATAGTATTTTTTTATTTTAAGGACACTGGGACACAATAGCCCTGCACATCTATAGGGCTCTGTAAGGACTGGATGGATGGAGTGCGTTATTTTCTTTTTTTTAAATAGACAAATGGTCACAAATCATTTGCTGCTTGATGACTTCATAATACTTGACCTCACTGTTCAAATTTCTGCAACAAGTAGAAACTAATATATTTGTCACAATGCATTTCCAAAAAAAAAAAAAAAATAGGCAATGATCATATTTCCACCAGCAAATATACATAGCAAGTCTATTTTCAGTGGCACTGGCAGCTCTGGTGCGTCAATATACTCAGGACAGTTTGCACCAGCCAGAAAGTCAGCCACAAAAAAAAAGACACAGAGCAGTCGGTCTCTTCAAAACAAAACTACTTCAGCAGACATACACAAGTCCAATGAGAGGTCGCTGTAAAAGTTTTTCTCACCATGGATGATGAGTTATTTGTCTTGAAGGTGGAAAAACACAAGATTCTGTATGACAAATTGTCATTTAAGTATTGATAGATATTTCCATGTCTGCTGAGTGAAAACATCACTTTCTCTAGAAGCTAATGTCTGTCGTTACCAATGTTACATTGATAATACTATGAATTTCTGTTTGATATGGAATTTAGTGAAAACACCTGTATTTAAACTTATCTTTTAGCTCTCAGTGTGCAGGGCAACTAAGCATCGGGGTCATTAAGTTAATTCAGCACGCTGTGAAGGAAGACCACTGTTCTCCACTCTGTTACCTGGACAATAGTCTGAAACTTATCATTCAGCACTGTCCCATAGCTATATGTATTGTGTTGCATCCCAGAGACAATCCAGCCACTGCCTGTTTGCTAATGGATGATAAAGTGGTCGGGGCATTTATCTTCAGATCCCTCTGTTTTGAGGTATGTAGGTCCTCTTCCTGTGGAGAATTAGGACCACTTACCCAGCCCGCTTAAGCCCCATTGTTCTTTTTATCACTGACCATTTTAATAAATCTCAGGTGGTAATCTCCCAGCGCTGCCCACCACACACTCTTAAGGTGTGTGTAAGAACAGTGCACTGCTGCAACAATGGGCTCATCTTCTGACTTTATCTCTCCACTGTTGACAAAGAAGGCAGCTGCCCCAGTGGATGTAGGGTCATGTTTAATACTGCACCCCCCACCTATTAACTCCCACCACCCAGTCTCTGTTTCTTCAAGGGGGGAGCGCTCTAAGAAAGACAGAGGAATTGGAAAGAAATTTGATGTCTCCTTGCTCAGATGGTATCAGGACAGTGGAGGATCTGCTCTTGTCTTATCACTGTGGAAATGACAGTTCTAAATTCACTGGGTGTGTGTATGTGCGTGTGTGTGTTTGCCTGCATAGTTTAATAAAGGCCACAAAAAGCCCAGAGCAGCAATGGGGCAATGAAAAAAAGAGGAGAAAGATTAAAAAAGCATATGTTTTAGAAGTCATTAAGAGGGACTCAGCAGAGCCTGCTGGGGACTTGATTTACACTGGGCAGTAAGCCGTTGGTGGGTGTAAATAATGTATTAATTTTTAAAGAGATTTTTCTCTCTCTCTTCTTGCAACGATAAAAAAAAATCTCCCATCTGGTCAAGTGTGAAGTAGGACAGAGCTAGATTAGAGAATGTTCTGTGTTATCTTATCTGAGCATGGGCTTAATGTCTGCACAATCAATGCCCAGCCAACAAGTGGTTCATTAACACAGAATGGCAATGTTTAATTCTGCATATTACAAATGTGTGCTGGCACAAAAACTGACAGTAAAGGGGTCAAGGCACAGAGGGGGATATGATTCACATTAGTACCATGAGCGAATTAACACTGCAGGTGGATATGTCTATAGTATAGCATAAGAGCTGGATATGTAGAGAAATGTTTGGTTGCACAGTGGAAAAAAGAACAAGACATTATAAAACAGCCAGGGGTTATGCAACAGGCATAAGTAGTATGAAAGTATTAGCTAATTTAATAATCACTTAGAAAACACTATGCAATTTTTATGATCAACAATTCATTTCTTGAAAATGGGAAAAGAAAAACACATGCCTCAATCATTTCTCTTCTGTTAAGAAGAGAAATTGTGTTTTTATTGTAACTTTTTTATAAGCTTATTTCATTTCTCTTACATCATTGGGTTTTTAACAGATTATAGAAGTTCTTCAATAAAAGTTACAAAAGAAAAAAAGGTACAACATGCTGGCTTGTTGACATATTGGCCATACTCACATTTCTGCTGAACTTCCTTCTTAAATGTAAAATAGAGAAGTTACTTTTCTTTTACCCCACCCCACCCCAACTCCACTGACACTGCATCACCACCACTACTGTACAGTGCTTGCCCATGAAGACATAAACTGTGCTGACCCAATTTATTTTTCTAACCAGGCTGTGGACCAGGACCAGGACTTGTGGCCTCTTGTGCTTCTGCAGGCAGTCTAAAGTGGTCTCTCAAGGAACTGCAGATGATATCATGTCTGTCTCCGCTTTATGCTTCAACACATTAGGCTGTCACATGTTTTAAGTGTTGCTTTTAAAACGAGATTCAAAGATTTCCCCTCTGGCCTTCAAATACAATTTGTGAATTTGATTTTTTTTTAGACTTATCACCATATAAACCAATTGATTGAAAAATCAGTAGAGTAGAGTCTGTTCCTTTAGCTGGAGGACAATATTGGACAGTTCACTAGAGAGGGTTGAGCATTTTTGGCCCTGCCATTCAGTGAATGGTAGAAAAATCAAGCAACAAAGTCTGTGTGGTGCATTAATTCAGAAGACAAAACATGTGTTGGCACTAGTACCACATTGGTACCTGATTTCAATGCCATTCTTATCTATAAATCATCGAGATCCACTAGTTTTACTCGCCAGCAGGTGCCTGTCCCTTTAAAATAGGGTAACGTAGTTTACCTCCCCTCTGCAAATATTGTTCATGCAAAACTCTTGATAAAAAAGGCTTTTCTCAGAGTAGTTATTATATTTAAGTCCTCTCACTGTACATAGGTTGAATGTTTTATACCTTTCCTGTTTTCATTTCATTAAGTATTTTTGGTAATGCTTGGTTAGGTTTGACATCACTCTGGCTTTGTCCAGTTCTTTCAGTCATAGTTTACCTTATCTGGGATATTATCTACCAATGGCGACATACAAATCAGCAGAGAGGTAAACAGGCATCTCTGTCTTTTAACTGTATATCTTGGTCAATATAATCATATGTGGTACAAACAGGCAAACCTCTTCTTAAGGTTCAAGACAAAAAGATGTGTGTGAGATGTGCTGATCATGCCAGCAGTGGGTAACTTGACACACCACATGGACTGTTCAATATATTTCCCTAGTCCATCAGCCCACAGAAAGTGATTGGGAATGTACACAACTTTTCAAAAGCACATCTGGCACGTGATTGGACAATCGGTTCATCAACCACATTCATTACAGGCCAATCAGATAATGTTGTGGGCGGGTGCTACTGCCACGATTTTTGAGTACAAAAACATGTCAGAAGAGAAAAATTTCCTCTTTATGGAGAAATGCTTTTGGTTTTGTTTGTTTTTAATTTAATAAAGAAATGCAGTCCAGATCTGATAAAACTGCTACGGAGGTTGTTAGCATCTATGCTAATCTCTGTACGTACAGTAATTTCCTGCTGTTGTCTCGGCTGTAGCTCCTGTCTCTTCCTGCTTTAAAGGACACTGGTTGGACCATACCATTTTGGGCTGAGCACAATTGATGGAGATTGGAGCTTAGGCAAATCTGTTTGACTGCAGACATTAAATCTGGTGGATCCAGCTACACTTCAAGGTTAAGCAGCTGGACGTGACCATGCTCACCAAAATTCAACTAATGCATGCCACAGCCAACATGCAGCCAATTGCAAACTTTGTGAAACAACCATAACTTGAGGCAAAAAAGTCCACCCAGGAGACAGAAGAACACTGAATACTTTCTGGGTCAGACCAACCTGGATGGGAAACTATTATTGGAAATGGAGAGATCAAACATATGTTGTTTAATACGAGCAGGCTGCATGTGACATGTTTGCAGTCTAGTCCTCCTCTGATGTTTGGCCCACAGTCATCCACTTCAAACACTTGGCCCCTGGTGCTCACTGTCTCTCTTACAATCTTCTTGCTCTCTTTCTCACATTCAGCTGATCTAACAGGACTGATACCCTCCTCTCCCTGACTCCTTTGTACCTCCCTTCAGATTCTGTCTGCAGCATTCTGTCTCTCTTTCTCTCCTCTGTGGCTTCTCTCTGCCGTTGTCCTTGCCAGTCTCTCACTCCTCTTCTGTATGTATGAGCATCTTTGGACTTGCGTGCTTGGTGATGATGAGATTTGATCCTGCTTACTGGATGATCCTCACCTGATTTCCCACGCCAGGCACAATCTTAAGCAGGTTAACTTCTAGGTCTTAAAGTGGAAAGGACACACCCACTTAATTTTTTCCCCTTCTTGAATTCAGCGCAACACAGGCTAAGCCGGCATTAAAGTTGAGCAATGTACCCATCAAACCATGTCTTTTCACAGAATGCAACTACAGCCATGTCATTAGGTTGAAGTAGTCTCCACCAAAGATAAAAATGTTCAAATGAAATGACAGGAAGAAATGTCTTGCGTGCTGTATCTTATCCTTGAAAAAGGGTGAACTGGAGTGGGTGTTGTGTGCTGGATGAGGAAGGTGAAGATCATGCAGTGATAATTGATGGGACATCTGCTAAGCTGCAGGTGTCTGTTACTTCACTCCTACTGTGAGAGTAAGACCATGACTTCACCCACTGACAAAGGCTGTTTAAAGGAGCAGTACAGAGCAAATAACTGTGTGAAGTGTGTAAAGGTTTTTTTTTCATATTTTTAGAGCATGATGTTTCAAACATCCATTTATACTGGCTATGTATTTTTTGCTTTATATCAAATCTTTTAATGACCCTAATGTTATCTGCTCCAGAGCTTTGTAGTAGGTTGAGTATGTTAAAAAAATAGAGTAAAAGTAAAAAAAAAAGTTAACCAAATATACAAACTCCTAATTCCAATCAAGTTTGGGCATTGAAAATACACAGAAAAAAAGGAATACAATGATTTGCAAACTTTTTTCTTTTTTTTTTTTTACTATATTCGAGTTCATACACAAGAGAGACAACATATCTAATGTTTGAACTGATAAATCTAATGTATTTTCTTGTGCAAATGTTCACTCATTTTGAGTTTTATGCCTGCAACAGGTTCTAAAAAATCTGGGAGAGGGCAACAAAAAGCAGGGAAAGTTGAGAAATATTTAAAATACACCTGTTTTAGAACATTCCACAGGTTAACTGTAAAAAGGTGAGTGTTATGGCTGGGTATAAAAAGAGCATCCCTGAAAGCCTCAGTCCTTCACAAACAAGGATGGGGCGAGGTTCACCACTTGGTCGACAAGTGTGCAAGCAAATAGTCCAACGGTTTAAGAACGTTTACTCATGACACTAGTTTGCATGAAATCATGCAGACACTGCATGCTGTGCTTTTGGCATCATTTTGAATAAAATTAAGACACAACTGGACCACCTCTGTCTCCAATTCACTGTGATTACTGACACCGTTGTTGTTATTTTGGGCTGGCTGCCTCTTGGGAGGTGGAAGGCATTGATAAGACATTTGTAAAGCATCAAAGCAAATGAAATTGCTTTCTTAAACCAGCTGGAACTAGTTCTCAACAAAGACCTCTTCTGGATTATCATCTGTAGTTCTCAAACACCTGAAGCACTTTGAAAGCTGAATGTTCACATAAAGTTGCCTCTTTTTTGAAAATTAAATGTTTCTAACATTGTCAATGTGGAAAAAAGAGTGTGCAGTACTTCACTTTGGTTTAATGAAATTAGAGGCTGCCACATAATGTTGTACAGTATACACCTACATTTACAGTGTGGTATAATATATAGATATCCCAGCACATCTGTCAAGAAATTTAAATATACATTTAGCATGAGTACGGTTATTTTCATGTTTGATTAATGATGTTGTGTATGCTTTATGACCAGAGACCAAAAACTATCTTGAAATAATCTCCTCTTCCTAAAATATTGTTGGATCAAACCACAAGGGTAAAGTTTGTTTTTCTCTATAAATTGTTTTCTTACAATCATCGCACTGGTAATTCAGACCACAGTTGTGGCTTGTAGTTCAACACTGAATTAACAGCTTTGGATATTAGAAAATATACCACATCAAACGCCACCCGGCACCTTATGATGGTTGACAGATTTGACATAACATCATGCAATCTGTTCATGAATAGTCTCACATTTCGTGCCCAGACAAACAGCTTTAATGCCCTCATCATGACTTCAGAGGAAAGGCATCAGCAGTGCTTATATGAGATGGAGCCTCAGCACAGTTAAGTTCTCCCTCAGATGAAGAAGAAGACATTATTTTTTGCAAATACAGCTGGCAGGAAACTTAAAAGGGCTATTAGACTGCTCTTGTAATTGTTGAAAGATAAGAGAACAGAGAACTAGAGAAAAATGCAACCAGGACAGAGACGGGAGTGCACAGGGGAGGGGGTGAATGGAGGGAGGGGGGTTTTTAGGGGGTCATTCTTCAAAGCAATATCAGTTTTGCCATTAACTTAATCTAAATTGATTTTCCTCCCCAAAACTCCAAATAACAGATCCTTGACCACTGTTCTTAACTGCATCTTCCAATATAAAGTTGCAGAAAAAGATACAGAGAGGGGCAGGAAAGAGAAAGATAAAAAAACAAAAGGAAAAGAGGAACAGGGAAAGGTAAAGCATGGAGTTCAGCATCCCTTTGATTGCTATCTTGGGGCTATAGTGAGCAATTACTGACTGGAACCTTTAAAGAAGCTGATTACAGGCAGTCACAGACTGCAGAGCAGGAAGACAGACCAAGTCCCAGGTACCACTCAGCTGTCTGCTGGCAGCCGCACCGCCACACACCGCCTCAAAGCTACCAGAATAATGCCCTGTAGCAAAAGACAACTACAACACAGAGTGCTTCAGAGGAGCTGTTCAGCAGCTATGTCAACATCTGCAGACACAGGTAAGAGGGCTCAGTGCAAATAAGATCGACAGGACAGTCTCTCAACCCACCAGTCCAACATGCTCCTGCTTGGGTCCATAAGCTTCATCTTTCCTCGTCCCTGGAGGTTAAGACAGCAGACAAGGAGGTGAGGTGTTGGGGAGAAGGATGGTGAGAGAAAAAGGAAGAAAGAGGGGAAGGGGCAGATCATTTGTTTTCAGTTTTCTCACAGCTCCAGGCCTGGCACTCCTACTTCTGTTGATTTACAACCTTTCTCAACACAACCACATCTGAGAGAGGAATAATTAGAAGGCTCTAAAACTGTGCAGTTTAGGGCTGTTGTAATGAATTTTGTTGGCCTGCAGTGGTGTTTTTTAGGGGGTGGGGTCAGGCCTGAGAAGAAGACTTGAGGGGGGAAACGCGCAGGGTGTAGGTGAGTGTCTGAGATTCCAAAAGTCAAGAACAAGAGGTGAGGGAAGCACAAATGCATGAATGCCAGTACACACATACTCTCTGATCTAATGCTCTGCTTCCCACAGACTCTGATCCAGCTTGTTTGGAGAGCTTTGCAGCGCCTTTACAAGATCATTTTATTCCTACCAACTCCTTGTTATGGTGATTAAATATATCCCCAGTGCAAGGCATCAATTACTGGGCAGTGGAGCACCGCAAAGGAGCCTGGCTAGGAGCTCAGGCTGAGGAGGGGGTTTGCCTGCCTGTTGGCTGGCTTGGCGGCTGCTGTCCTGGCTGCGATGTGCAAGACGGAGGAGTTCCAGACCTCGTCATTCCCCAAGCCCAGCTCCAGAGGAGAGCAGAGGAGTGCTGCGGGGCCTGGCTAACAGGAGCCCTGGCTAACAGGAGCTCTGGCTGGGCGAGCAAGCAGCTGCCTCCCTGGCACCCATGAGTGATGGTGCTCCTGAGAGAAGCCAGAGAACCCCCCACCACTTTTTAAACAATAACACCAGAATGGGCCTAAAATATTAAGATTGAATTGTTATTGCTGTGACAAAAGCTTGGAGGTGGTTGTAGTGGTTAACACATCAGTTTTATTTTGTGGAATGACTTCACGTTCCTCACAGCTGAAATGACAAAGTCAGGCATCTGCCAGGAATAAGTGAGACAAGAAACACAACAAAAGAATAACAGCTATTACTGCCGTCATCTACAAACAACTATAATCTGGTCTATGCCATCAGCCCCAAAGCTATTTCCATTTGTCTCGGGTGCAGCTCTTTTTTGTCAATGTGCTGTGGCCCTTGACCACTGCTTCAACAACATACATCAGAGAGTTTCTGCAGCCCACATTCAGCCTGGCACCACTTCACTTCTGCACAAATAACACACACATCCAATATGTACATGTACCATACGCTTTTAGTCAGTCTTTGTGTTAGAATCTTTATTTTCCAAGAATTTTACTGGGGTTGCAAGATATTTGCTAAAATGAGAATCAGAATCTCAGTTCTCTGACAGAATTATTCTCATGAGTAAAACAGTATTGTGCTCGAACAAAATCCCCAGCTGTCTGGAGCTTTCAACAGAGAAAAAAACTGTAATAGGGAGCTGCACTGAAAATCAAAAGTTTCTTTTTAACACATCATGTCTTCCCTTCTTAAGCCTGGCACTCACACAAATATTTTTAAAATGTTAACTGACTTTGGAAAGTGTGAACGACCCCACACGAGGGACTAATGATGACAGATTTAACAGTTTTTTTTTTCCTTTTTTGTTATTTTTCTTCTTACAGTGTTTGGTGTGCAAACATTTAATGAACAGACCACACAACAACGGACTTCTTCACCAACAATCCCATTCCCCACCCTTACAGCTCAAAATCTTTCACCGTCAAACTACTTTTGTGTAAACAAACATGGACAACAGTAGCCTGAAAGTATTTGATGTTAAATGGTGCTAGATATTAGCTACCTGGAATTTCTACCAAATGTTCTGCTTGTCATTTCAGTTATGATTATGTTTTACGAGGTACTCTGTATAAGCACTGGTGTCATTGCTATAATTCAACAAGTTGATCTCCAGTTTCTAACATTATCTAACTTACAGATTTGTGTTTGCTGTACATGCCATGGCTGTGTTTGCTGGGTTTCCTGCTTTAGTCAGCCGGCTTTTTGAGTAGCTATTTTTCCCTTTGAGGTGACAAAACACAGAGGATGTGCTTGACTGCCCTTTGTGATCTCCCCACAAAGCAGGGTTTCTAATTGTAAATATTGAATGTGTTTAATATATACCATTTACAATCAAGGTCATCCCGATCCTCTACAGAGCTGACTGAGGAGGGTAAAATCATTCATAAAGCATCTCACAACACAGGAAAATCTTCAGGAACATCAGATAATGTCTTCTTTGCTGACTTTGGCAAGATGATGGGTATTGCGCCAAAAACTGTGCAAATTGCCTTGTACTTTTTGCCCTGCTTTGTTTAAGTTAATTGGTGTTGGTGTATCTCTCCATGAAGTTCACTGATTGAAGTTCAGGGAGAAGAAGTGTGTATACAGGTGTGTTTGGGGAATTTGTGGTGATGTCTAAGTTGGTTACAGAGATGTTTGGTGTTACCTTGCAGTGCTTTGACAATGCCAAAGCACTGCTTGCATATTTCAACTTCTACAGCCTTGTTAGCTTCGTACTTGCAATGCTGGACTGTGCCTCTTATTTTTCAATACCAGTCTAACACCACTCTTACTGTTGCCATTTTTTTTTTTTCCTGTGTCGCTTTTTCTGTAGAAACTATGGCTCTAATTGCACAGCATAAACTGTCTGCTTTCTAAGTGATTGCCTGTGTTTGCCAGTGCCTGCCTCTGTGTTGTTACTGTAGGTATGGTGTCTGACAGCAAAATGCCAAAGGTGAAGATAAATAAAAGAGCTCTTATGAATCTTCTGGTGTGATTAATGAAATAAATGTGTTTTTATTTTATGTGAGGTTGAGCAGTAATATACCTTTGATTATTGTGAATCAGAGATGTGCATGTGCGAATCAAGCTCATTTAGAAGGCACAGGGACATATAAAAATATGAGCTGCTGTCTTTTGCGAATTGAAATTGTGATAGCTTTTCGGTTAATCATGCAGCCCTGGTTCTGTTTCATATTCCTTAAACCGATCAGACAGAACTAAAGGGTCTGTAGTCCTTTCTTTGACAAAACCCACACACTATGCTCCACTCATCACAAAGAGCCTGACCAGGTGACCGTGACCTCCCTCCAACAGCACCACCAGCCCAGCAGGTATGGCAGCTATGCAGGCTATCCTTCTTTGATGGCACCTTGCCTCTTATTTACTGAACCTGGGGCATGCATCATTTACTCTGAAGCTACTGGTTTTTGTCCACCTGTCACCTGACCCCTTCCACCACACAGTTGGAGGAGGCATGGGGCTCAGGTGGTGTAAAAAGGGGGGACATGGAGGCCATCACTCACCTTCAGTAGTAGTACTTTGCAGACATCTACACTGCAAAAAATAGCCCTGTTTACCAGCAGCTTGGTGTCACTGAATCTCAAAATTTTACATTTTTTTTTAAAAAGTGCTAATGTAGCTCTGCTTCCTTTTTATTTTTTTTAATTGAATTATTTCATTTAATTCAATTAAAACTTGATAAGAATCCAAAAAATACAACCACCATCAACAAAGATTCTTAAAAAGGTACATCCCAGATAAGCTTTCAAAAGTTTTTCAAAGGATCCCCAAACACAGAGTGAATGAAAAGTAGAGCCTACATGAGAACAAATGAAACGCCTCTATGAATGTAAAAATACACCTTGCCCATAGTTCAATGTGTACCTTCATTTTTAGGGCACAGAAGAATCATGATTTTTGGACATTACAATGTGGACACAGATGGTGATTTTTACAAAAACAGCAAAGAGTTACCAAAGAGACAAAGTTACTGTTTTAATTCAAAAAGATTTCTGCTTTAAACTTTTAAGGAAAATCAAATGTTCAATAAACACTTTGTATATATTTCAAGATATACTGAGAAAAAAAAACCACGTTAAAATGATTTACACTTTTAAAAGACCAAATGTGTCTTAACATATGTAGGTAGCCAATATTTTCATTTATATTGTTCAGAAAAAAATCTCCTCTGAACAACTGCGGTAATTTAAGTTGTTTTTTTTAATATCTTTTTAATTAAAGTTGAACTCATCATGATGACATTTTATCCATTCACCTGAAAGTCATTTATTCTAAGTTAACCTTAAACTAATCAAAATATAACTGTAACTTTCTGCTTGTCAGGTTAACGTTCATCCTGCTAATTTCAACAGGTATTTCAATATCAGATTTAAAAGACTGGGGGTGTTTTTTAAAGTCTGTTTTTAACAAATGAGAGGAATTGCTGTCCTGGAGCAGAAGTAAGTGTCAGGGGGTTTGCAGAGACATATCTTTGTTTCCTCGGACAGACGATCAAAGGGTATAACATGTTTGTTAATTTTCAGCACAAAGCTTATTGGAGTTTGTGAACCCCCCATGGAAGAACTGATGAATGACTACCAGTGGTATGATAAAATGGCTTAATGTTACAGGACTTTATAGGAGATTGAATAGCTCAAATGTTATGGCTATTTTGGTTTTGCAAAAGCCAAACAAAGTCCATCCCCTTCAACACAGAACTGTGCTCCCTCATTTCACAGCCTCTCACCACAAAGTGATGGAAGTGTGATATCTTGCCCCAACTTTGGTATATTGTGGAGAAAATGACTTTTCAGCATTTTTATTCAAAAACATGAATCTAATGTTGACTTCATGATACAATTTGTGCCGAGACCAACGGGAAGAAGGTTAATTAGCTCGGCTAAACAAGCTACACATTGCTATACAGGATGTATACTTTGTGCTTTGTGATGCACTTGAGGTCTAGTCGCTTATATTATGATGCATTTATACTGGCTCAGAAAAACAAGTATTTCACAACAATCAGATGGGTTCAAGTGATGGATATTTAGACTTTGGCTAGAAGACTGAATAAGTACAGTGAGCGGGGATAAAACTTCTTAACAACGTGAAATTATTACATCGGTTGCACAATGTAACTGAGTTAATGGGCTAAAGGGTATTGCCTTTCAATTATAGACTATTTTTTCCCAGTTAAGCCTGTTGGAAGGAATTATTTTTTTCAGTCTGTCAATAATTACCTTAATTGACAAAAATAAACCCAAGGGATAAACAGAGCATTACACTGTGTACTTCAGTTAGCACAAGATACTTCTTGTATTGTTCCTTCAGGTTTTTTTTGTACTTCTCTGTTGAGCAAACACTCAACCAGTTGTTATGATATATAAAAAAAACAAAACAAAACATAATCTGTATCATATTGAACAATCTCGCCAACAGGTGATTGGTATTGGCCACAAAAAGAATGATTGAGGCAAACTGATTATTCAGCACAAATATCAGAATATATCACCCAAATCATAGCATCCTAATATATTGTGATATATCCTATGATAGTTTATTGATAAATTATGATAAGGCATATTAATTCCCAAGATTCTTGCCAAGATGCACCCCATACATACATCAATCTGTATCACCTGTCCTGTTCACTGGCAAAAGTCTTGAGTCTGAAAACAGTTCACACAAGGTAAATCATACAGCAAAATGACACAAGTGAGGGGATAGAGGGGTCAATATCAGGAACATGTAAGGGGCTTTGAGGACAGGCAGGGTTGAGAGGGGAATTAAAGATACAAAAAGATGAGGTCAAACACAAGAGCAGTGATATCCAAACACCTCTCGTGCTGAATTCTAGGCATGTCAGGGCATGACCCCAAGCTGTAGTTTGCACTCAGGTTCAAGTTATATAAAAATTGTTTTTTGTGTACAAATAGAATTGGGACCGTAATCTATGATTTCGATAATACTATATATAGAAATTTCCCAGGTTATCTAGTTTTGTTCCACTTTACATAAGGTTTGTACTTAAAAAAAAGCTTTACTATTTGAAATCACTTAAACAGAAAGGTTTCGATAAGACCAGACTGATACCAATCACACTAAGTCTCCTCCATACAACAGTGAAACACTTCATTGGACGTGTGGAGCCTTTTTCTATATGCAGCCAGCCTTTCCCTGCTCACTTTCTAACCAGGGAAGGGGAGGGTTAAGGGGCGGCCATCCAAGAGGACTGAAGAATCTTACTGGGATGTAATCCCGTCCAAGTGGCACTGGCTCTTTCTTTTCTCTTGTTAGGACTCCTTTGTGAGGCTGGGGGCCCGGGAGGGAGCAGAGGATGCGCAGTGGATGTGGCAATACAGCCCAGGGAGAGGTGAGGGTGGGGGACTGGGTGTGAACCTACATTGCAATAAAAAAAAAAAAAATGCCAACACGAACAAGCATTTTATTCCTGCACTGGAATTCAGAATATTTATATTTTAAGTCAAGTAATCATAATAGATAATACATGTCTTGTTCCAGTCCACAGTATAAGATTTTGTTTTGTTTTTTTTTCTCATCAAAAGTGGAAACTAACTTACAGTATAATTACAAATATAGGTAAGGCAATCACACTGGGTGATTCAAGACCCATCCAATAATTCATCCAAGTTTTTACTGTGTTTAGCTGATGAAATGCTGAGAAAAATTGAGTCCTACAACATGGAAATGAGTTAGCATATTTACACCTTCCAAATCCCAATGTTTATGGGATTTTAGAATATCTTAATGTATCTAAATTTACATACAACTAAAAGTGAACAAGTTGAGCAAGCACGTTAATGTTGATAGAGCATGCTGTTCCCTCAGTTTACCTCCTCAACAACGGACATACAGTGTCTTCATTAGACTAATCGTCAAAACCTTGTGTCTTTATAAAACCAACGATCATCTGGAAAGGGTCTGTGCAAACATAAACGTTTATAACAGCAGGGAGGATCTGCATGATGAGAGCTGCAGATTGCATATTAATGCACATTGGTCACCAATGTCCTCGACAGATATATCCCTAAGTGTTATTAGCAAGTCACACTGATATTTCACTGAATTTGAGTTCAGAGTGTACACACCTGCATCAACAGGTAACTCAGGTTTTTCATGTCCTCCAGTAACTATTGAGGTTTCCACCATTTATTATACAAACCTGCAAAGTCTAGGACGTTTTTGCCATGAGAAGTCTAGTGCATACAAGTATCCTCATGTATCCGAAATATGCGGTGGTTGAAATCCCTGCAAAAAATTCTATTTTATCTTGTTAGGTGGTTGTTCTGTCTTCTTCTTGAGGCCTGTGGATCCTAACAGCTGATTGACCCACAGCTGGCAGAGGGACCCATAGCTTCTCTGTAGCATGTGTAGAGCGTGCTTCTCTACTGACACTGCACTGACCAGCTGTGGACATAGACTACAGACATGTACAACTGCACCTTAAAACATCCCTCACTATCCCCATAGATACATGCCTGTTAAGCAAATTAAAACATTTTTAAATATTACTAACCAAAGTGGTAGTAGTAGTCACAGAGCTTTTTTGTGCTTTCAGATCACTGTCTGCCCTTCAACAGCCCAGTCTACACTAGAGATGGAATCAAAAACAAATTCCAGTTGAGAATCGATAGCAACTCCAATAAGGAACCAACATTACTAGTCATTTTGCTAAACAATTCCCTTATCAATTCCTTCTTCTCTGTTCTGCATGCAAATCAAGGATGCCAAGCTCTCATCAGAGGCTGACAGCAGAAGTGCCATGCAGTTTGACAATGTTGCCATTTATTGCTTCATTGGGAAGCAATGAAGAAAACAGAGGTAAACTTCATTTTGAAATACAGTATGAAGTGTGGCTTAGGAGAAACAAAAATTTAACATACATTTTAATAGAGAACTTTCTATCTCTCCATATTTTCTAACAAAAACAACATCACTTATGGATTTAGTTTAAGTGTCTTATGGACAGTTTATATTATAACACTGCCCAGTTCTATAAATGTGTTCAAACCTTCTTTAAACACAGTGTGTGTCTGTCCTAAGTTAGCCTGACACACCCAACTGTTGAATATCACTGACATTAACACTGGTTTGTCATCTGAAAATCATTCAAAAACCCAGTGAGCTCTGACAAATGGGCATGTATTGTATGAAAATAAACACATTGGAATCCAAGATGCCTCTGTGCACATCTGTCTCCCCTCGCATGAGGAGCACCGTGGGTCCACATGTCTCCTGTTTTTGACAATGAATGGCTTATGTATCCATACCCATACATGTGTATATATCTTTTTTATTGAAGCTTGTTTGTATGACAGTAGTGTCACTGGACCATCTGTGCACTCTCTGCATGATAGTGCCTGTCTTTCTGCTCGTCTAAAATGAAGCTGCCTGGTTAGACAGACAGCAAAGGGGTGGGGGGGCTCAGTAGGAATGCGGCCCTGTGTGTTGTTTGTAAAAATAAACCATCTGGACAAAGATATTTGAAGAGAATTTATATTAAACAGCTGCAAAAGCAAGCTTCTGTGTGTGGACTGGTGATGCAACAGGACCACACCACAAGACTGAATCTGATCACCTTCAAGAGCAAAGAATAAAGAAACCAGAGGAGAGGGGCTCTGACTGGGACCCATATGGACGTCTCCCGCCAAATATCTGACACAGGGGAAGGAAAAACAGAGGACTGCCTGAGTTTAGAGTGGGATCCTTCAGCAGACAGGTTTAAGTTGGAAGTCATCAGTCTAACAAAGACGCATGGGACAACCCTAACAAGTAAAGCTGAGACTCTCACCCAGTTGCTGGCACATCACAAGGAGCAGATGTGGAGGACTAAGAAGCCTGCTGCATGCAAGCGGCCATCTGGCCAAGCTAAATATTGCCTCAGTGCACCCCCATTCTATTTGCCTTTGGCGCATTTGTATTGTCCATGGTCACACATAGGTACACTCCAATCACTGTCGACAGGGAGGGGGATTTATGGAGGTGCCATCAGGGTGATTAGTTCCACTGGTAAACAATGGCCGATTCTTGTTGTGTTTTTGACTCTGTGCGTTCTACAGCAGGCGTGAATGGCACGCAGCAGAACAGCACTCCCACTACTCAATAGTGTCCGTCTCTTCTGCTAAAGTAACATCAAACAAACAGTGCAAACAAAGGGGGCTACCAAACAGACACAAAATCAAATGGTTGGAGACTCTTCACTCGCTCCAAAATGCTTCCTGGGGTGTATGGTAAACATTTCTGGACACAAACAACTGAGCAGAGCCCAGCTAAACTGAAGGCAAGCCATATTATACAACAGGAAAGAAGTTTCAACTTGTTGCTTGGGGATTGACACATTCACATTAAAAGAAAAAAGGAACTGTAGAGGGCCACATTATTGTTATCCTCACTGCCACAGAGGAAAATGGATTTCACAGTATTTGTCAATTCATTAATATAACAACAGGTACAAATAAAGTGTTTATCAGAATATACCAATATAGATGTGATTAAACTCAAATGCAAACTGTAATAGTTCATTTCTTTTACATAACCTAATATGCTAAAAGAAATATGCTAAGTGATATCCAAAATAAAAATAAAAAAAAACAATTTACTAATAATACATCTCTAACAAAGAAAGATTATTTAGGAAATCTTTTTCATAATTCTATAGATGAAATTCCATGCTTTTTTGATACTAACCTGCGGCATAAACGCTGAGGAGAGCTGCATGATGACCCGGGTCACAGGTTGCCCCTACATTAGCTACCTTAGCGTTGACACAAGGCAGTGCAAAAGAAAATATTTTTAACCTTTTTTTTCTCTTTGAAGATCTAATTTAGGAACTGGTCAATCACCGTTTTTAAGTATTAACTCAGCACCAGTATTAAGAAAAACCCCAACGATGTCAAACCCTAACCACAGTGTGCAACCCATTGAGACCTAACTGTTAAATCTCTTAACAATGTAAATATTGATTGATTGGAGTTTGTCAGAAGTAAAATAAGCATAGCTTAACAGCATCAAAACACCTCTGCAACAATCCACCATCAACAATGGCAAATTTTAATTGATCTTAAAAATCAGAAAAACTGAGTGGCATGTTTGATTCGTCTCCATAAACCTGAAATTCAAACTGGAAACCTGGAATGTTTTCAGTTATACTGTGTTTCCAAGATTGTAGCTGGATGCAGCAAACTTGTTGCTTGGTGTGAGGAAATGTTCCCAACTTCAAATTCAAGTTTTGGGGTAAACAGAACACAACAAATTCTACAAGTCAAAGCAAGTTTGACATTTACCTGCCAAACTTTGTTTCACATGTACTGTAAAATCAAGTATGCCATTCCAGAAGAGGATTATCTCTGTTTACACAGGTATTTCATTCCTTTTACCCTGTTTAGGTCTTTTATTGGCTCTGGTAGGGGTTTATCTCTGATATTTTTGCCATACTTATCCTGGTCATTGGGTTGACATGCAGTATGCAGTAGCTGCTTGTGTGGTCTCATTTTTCACAGCTACTTTTCCTTGGGTTTCTTTTGGTGCAACTTTTTTTTCCTTTTGCCCAAACCAATAGGAAGCTTCCTTCCTTTCTTCCTTGTCAGTGTGCTGTGGGCCTGTTATGTAGGATACAGACTTATCTAACGACGTAAGAAAATGCACCCATCATTAGTCTCACCTTGGCCTACTTGCATCACAGACCAGGCATTCCACGTCCTCTTCTAATCATCTGAGCACCAATATCCTGCAATTAGTTCAGTTTCCACACTCTGCCCTCAGGTCCCACTGCAGTCTGAGAAATGGGATCCAGTCCCTTCCTAAGCCTTGGCTTTGGTGCTGCATAGCGTGTCACACACTCAGTGCAGCCTGCCAGCCATGTTGTGGTTGTTATCTGAAGTTTGCATGAGAACCACATGTAGTTAGAACTTTTTCTTTCTTATAAGGCATGTAAATTTGCACAGACAGAGTGGCAGGATGTACTGAGGATTAGACAGACTGTCCTGCTAAGTGTGATGTTTAAGTATCCTTAATCGGGGTACAGGACTCTTGTCTGGCTTTGCAAATTCCTGGAATTAAAAATTAAAAGCCTCTTTTCTATGATGTGGTGAATTATGTTAACGTGTTTATGGGAAATATAAAAGCAGGTCATATTCCAACATGCTGGTCATTAAACAGAGAATATGTTGTGTTTCTGTCCACACGTAACTTTGAAGCATGAACGGGGTCAGCCAGAGTTTACCTACACAGAAACTCTTTTGTCAATGTCCACTGGATTGGGATCATATTAACTTCAAATAGCACACAGGCGCACTTGTACAGTTGCATGTATGATAGGAAGTGTGCACACATGCATCAGTGGACCCCTGTTTATCCCATCACACGGAGTTAATAATAGCTGCAGAATAGCGCGTTTTCAAATGTGCTTTTAATTGGTTTATGAATTCTGCCAATTATGCTGCGGCATTCCCCCTGAGGAGTCACCTTCACTAATCTGCTTCAAGCCTAAGTGGAATCAAACAGGCCGGTGTCATGGAGTCAAAGACTGTCGCGAGAGAAGGGTGTGGACAACGGCCGTTGCGTGTGTATGCCCACATATGTGTGTGCGTGTGTCTGAACAGGAGATGCTTGTCCTGCAGACTGGCAGATCATGTGAATACGGCAGGCCAATTGGATTAACAGATTAGCACAAGATTTGCCCTATGACCTCTGGAAGGCACTCAGACAGCCATGCCTTTGGCTGGCTGACGTTGGTACAGGCTGTCGCTTCCTCCCACTCATATACAGTGAATACACACACTTATACACACGCACAGGCTAGGTAATGGTGTAACCTTCCTCTGCCTGGAAGGGCATAGATAAACAGGACTCTATAACTTGATGTTCCTGCTTCAGGAGGATTACAACTATGAGGGAGATTAGTCCATCCACAACAACAATAAGAGGGGTTAAACCCAAGTGTTTTAAAGTGCCAACTCAATGCACTTACCACCATATTGAGGTATGATGGATAGACAAATAGACAGGAAGAAAGACAGACTGACAGATACAAAATACAGCCTAAACAGTTGTTTTTGACTTCCAACTTTCAAATTAGAAAGGATTACTTACCACTGACAATAATTACACATAATGATATTATGAAAAAAAGATAATGTTGAAACACACACTAAATAAGATGCTATTAAAAAAGCATAAAGACCTCAAACAAAATATCATTTCTAAATTGTCATTAATGATTTTTGACATGTGCAGTGATTCTACTCTTTTTCTCGATTTCTTATTAAGGTAATTATTTTATGGATGCCAATGCTTGGTTAGTGACGAGTTGCTGTCATTACTATTCTGGTTAAGACTTTCTGTAAAAATTTTAAGGACCAGAATACATCTGTTTTGTTATTTTTGGTTTCTGTCTGTCACTTACAGACATTAAGCTAAGAGGTACATTTTAATAAGATGTCAAAGGGACTTGGGACATGTCTTTGCTGACCGCTGAATGAAACAGGAAATAAGGTGGGAGGCTATGACACAGCACAAAGCAAATCGAGACACACAGATGCAGCAGGTAGAAAGAATAAAAAAATAAATCGCTCACATTTGTGTAAAGGCTTGGCTTTTGACATGTTTCTGTAGAGTAACCACTGTAAAACAATCAGAAAATAATTTCTGATTTCTGTGTATCACTGCTTTGTTTGTAACTTTGCAGCCCTTTGTCTCTTCACTTCAATGCCTTTATATCTCTAATGTTTTTTTTCCTCTCATAATTTGTTGTACTTTTGGTATTACCTAACATAAAAAAACATGGATATTGTATTGTTTTAAGTTTGTGTTATCTCAGAGTTATAAAAGTAAATAAAACTTTAACAAATAGATCTACATAGGCAATGAAGCCCTTTTCACAGTGCATTTATGTCAAAGCCCTGCAACAGATCTCAGTCATCATTACCACTTAAGACATGTTACTCCCACGGGGGCACGAAATTTATGTCAATTCACTCTGTGGTTTAGATGAGATGGAGACAGTGACATGGCAAGTGTTTCTGTACACAAAAGCAGTCACACAGTTAGAGATGCTAACCCCTGCTGTGTTTGCATACTCCTCTCTCATGAACATTACACCTCTGATACTACCTCTGACACATTTCATATGAATATCATCGTCTTCCACTGTGCATCTGATTTAAGAAATGGACATTTATACAAATTTGCAAATGACTGAAATTTTCTGAAAATTTTCAAGAACCATTAGTATTTTCAAAAGAATCTACAGATAGTTGCATGGTTCTTTATCTGACATAATAGTTCATTTTAAAACATGTCAAATATATTTAGAGATGCCGGGCTCACTAGGTCACACATGGCAACCTGTAGTTTGAGGCCATCCTCCTCCCCCAGAGGATAAAGCAGGCTTGTCCTGGCCCTGGCAGCTCTAATGTGTGGACACACTCTCTCC
Organism: Cetoscarus ocellatus; assembly: GCA_037902135.1. Lineage (NCBI taxonomy): Eukaryota > Metazoa > Chordata > Actinopteri > Labriformes > Labridae > Cetoscarus > Cetoscarus ocellatus. The sequence goes on from JBAMNC010000388.1 coordinate 861,684, forward strand.
GAGTAAGTAAACACTTTGGTGCCAGTGGCCCTGTCTGTACCTGATGACCCACAAATCACCCCAACAGCTCCATGATGTATTTCATTCTCCATGTCTCTTGGCTGACTGACAAATCCAGGTTATTCACACATGTTGCAGCCGTTGTTCTTAATCCATTACACAGCTCACATGTCCAGGTTTGCCAGTAGCTGCTCTCTAAACAAGCAGCAAAGACAAGGCACCGCTGCTGCCAAAAGCCTTTGAACAAAATTACTTCCTCTTGCACACCACGGCTTTAATTATGTGTTGGAGAACATAAAACAGGTCGGACAATTTGTAGTGGGAAATCATATTTCCATTGAAAGGGTCCGGGACATAACCAATGATTTATGGGAGGAATGTCATAATTATTTTTCCCCAGCAGGCCAGAGATCGTGTTTCAGCTAATGGGCGTCGAGCTGAAAGCACTAATTAGGTTTTGTAGTCGAGTGACACAGGCAAAGAAAGAGAAGGTGCCACAATAAATAAGTTCTCACTGTGTAACTCTAAGCCTGTAATTTGAGTCGATGCTCCTGTATTAGGTTGTGGGAATTATAAACGTCTCAACAAAATGCAGATAAGTAATTGTGAGGTGTCTCAGCCATACTTGTGTCGAGGAGCAAGTGTGATTACTGTATTAAGCCCAGAACAAAGCTCTGAGTGAGCCGCTGTATGAAATTAAAAACAAACCACAATTTATAAGCTCATGATTGTGAGTCGCTACTGTACATCTCTATAAAACAACCAAGCCATCATCATAAATTTAAAACAAACCTGTGAGAGACTGTATTATTAAAGGGTCATATTATATCACTATGCACTGAATCAACACAGTAAACTGTTGATTCAGAGGCACATTCCACTATGAGGAATAATAGATATGTTCTTAAGGAAATTGAACCTAGTAAAAAGATGGATTGTTCATGCTTGTCCAAACATGACATAATTCTCCCACATACTTCAAGATAAATGTTGTTTTCCTTCTTTGTGCCCCACATACAAAGCTATAATACTATTTAAACACAGTCTGATATCTTTTTCAGTCTTGCATGAGCAAAAAAAAGCAAAATGTCTGATGGCCTAAACTCATAACCTCCAAGGTATGGAATTCATACCATCACTTATTTCAAAGAGCTTAAGCTTATAACTTTGATCGCATGACATTTGATGCATATAAACCTGTCTTTTTAGCTTGCTAAAATGTGAGAAGACAGCGTGTGGCGGTGCAAGGTGCCAACCAGGTTCTCTCAGCAGGCTGTCATCTTTTGAGACACTCAATAGTCATTAAGGAGGAAGGAGGCCCTATCACTCCATCCAGACGCACAGTCCTTAGCAACACATTCACACAGCCAAGTGGCACCTTCCCGTAAACAAACAAACACACAGCAGCAGGACATGGCAGCAGCTCCCCTCTCTCTCTCTCCCTCCCCTGACGGTGATGGCTTATGTTCCTCGTACATTAGTTTTCTCCTCTGGCTCTGTAGGACAAACTGGCTGGCTGAGCGAGGACACCTAATGCTGACCAGGTCGGGCACTGCCAGCACCTGGAGGAACACCTATCAACTGTTGATCAGGGAATTGGCTAGAGTAAACGCCGGTTTTTTTCCTTTATGAAACAACAAAAGCTACTGTAGATAATATATAAAAAATCAATTGCAGAACCTTAAAGGGTATTTTATGTACCAGTCAAGGCCCTGCATTTGTTGTTAAAATCCAGTTCAAACACATTGTTACAGAATTTTATTTATTAAAGTATTTGAATCATAGTGACAAGATCCTTATTAATCCAGTCCTCTTCATTTTTCCTCATAACACTACCAAAAAGTGTGGCCAAGAGGGTGTCCAGGCAGAGTCAAAATCTGCTCCTGTTGAGACCAACCTCGCCGTGTCCTGGATTCACCTGTAGAGACTGTGTTTGAGGAACAGCGGGTTGCTGGTTTAAGTTTCAGTACAGATCATAGTATAGAAATACAGGCATGGGTGTCTGTCTGGGTGTTGCCAATATTCCTATGAGCAAGGCTTTTAACCTCCTAGCCTCTCAGAGGGCTTTTTCAGCATGTTTAGTGAAAAAAAGCAAACCAACACTTTGGGACTCATAAAAATGTGCCATACCTCAATGCAATAGTTGTGCCCAAGTTTCCCTCAGTATAAAGAGGGGGCATATATAGTGCTTAACAAACTTATTAGACCACCGGTCATAAAAACAAGACAACATAAATATTTCGGAAATCTTTCAAAAACGTGTTTAAAACAGAAAATATTATTTTTATTGAACATATATTTTGAACATGAATGAGGAATTTCAAACTGAATTTACTTTTCATACCCAAATCTGAACCAGCTCACTGGTCTTCTCTGAAAGGTCAGAAATTAATCAAGCAAAACATTCAACTACTAAAACAAACTTCTATGTTCAGGAATGCAAATAAATAGCTATAATTTTGCATCTTTATCAAGAAATAATAATATGCTTTACCATTTTTTGTAGAACAGTAAACTGGAAAATTAATGGATAAGAATAATTATTAGATTTTGGCATTAAAAATATCACTTTGGTTAAAGAGCTTGACATACTGGTGTATTAACATTACAGAAACATAAAAAATGATTTTGGTAATTAACAATGCTGTTAACTGAGGGCAGCAGGTTAGTGGTGTAATGAATCTGTTAAGCACTGTAGCACATGGAAAACTATGTTTAGCTGAAAAAGTTTATTGGACAGTTCACTTTAAAGTCTAGCATGAAATGATCCAGAGAAAAAGCAGGAAGGTTAACAATCACATCAAACACATGATTACCTGTCTGCCACCAGCACAACTGTCCGACTTTTTTAAACAAAACAAAAACCAAAACAGGAAAGATCAGATTTGCTGGAGGAGGATTAGTAATATACGTGAAGATTCACAGACAGACACACTCCCACACAAACACAACTGTGCCCCTGTCATTCATTAGTTCACAAAAGCTGTGTGAAGCAGACATGAGGTCACTGTGCTGCTTTGAAGACACTTACACGCACGCACACACACACACATACACACACACAAACACACACACACATACACACACTGCGTGATAGAAGGTAAAGAGCATCAGACTGGGACCAAGACAGAATACTTATTAACCCGGTCAATGAGTGCTGCTATTGTGTCTCCCCCTCACCTCCTGGGCGAGGAGGAACAGCACTGAACAAGACATTTGGTGTGAAGGGCCAGACAGGTTAAATCCTTCCCCGAACCCCAGCTGAATAATGTCTCTGTGATACTCCGAAAGCTTAGCACTCAGCTGCACGGTGTGTAAATATGACCGCTGATCTCTGACAATTTGAGCAACCCGTTTTTTCCTGGAAGGTAGAATATGCAGATCAATGCATAGGCATGCACATGTTCGCACTCGCTCACAGAACGCGCAAACACACACACAGACTCTCCATGGTTGGTTGCTGAGTCAGTGTGTGAGGTTGCTGGTGTATGAAATGAGGGGAGTACCTTTCATTTCCTCCCACTGGTTCTCCTCTACTGCCGACAGAAGTATGTTCACCTCCCCCTCGGCTCTTTCAGCACGTCACGGCAGTGACTCAGTACCAAGAGAGCAAACAGGAAGGATGTTAACTGCCGTAAGACACACATACACACATCAGCATTGTTTAAGAAGTAGCTCAAAGAAGCCATAAAGAGTACATTAAGATGGATAAAAGTCAGATTTAATTTGTGCGAAGGCAGCCTCAAACTGAGCTCAAAAATGCACACATACTCCAACACAAACAAAAAGCCCCACACACACACACACACATTTGCTGTCAGAGTCAGATAGAGAGAGTTCAAAGGTGTGATGGCATGTGATTGCCAGTGAGGCTTAGACATGCGAGGTGGACAGAGAGACATAGCATGACAGTAAGAAAGATGGACAAAGAAGGAAAAAAGAGGAAGAGAGAAAGAGCGACAAGGGTTGAGTCGGTCAGATGCCGTCACTCACCTCCATCCTCACCTGGTAACTTTTCTGTCACCTCATGCCATCACCTTGTCACCCTACGTCCGTGCCACCCTGTCACCTATCCCCTCAGCTACAGCGCCTGTCAGCCCATTGTCATGCATCCAGGTTCACCCCTGACCTTTTGTTTCTTTCATACACGCCACAGAGAAAGGAGGTGAGGCACAGAAGGGAGGCCAGTCATGTCCGGACATGCCTATCACCCTAGATCACAGGCCACCAACATAAATGCTACAGAGGGGCTGCAGATTTATGAGGGTGTGTAATATTGTGGGTGCGCTTACACCCCCCCTGCATTTGGTCCTGTTACTAATGCAGGGTAGTATGTCTGGTCTGGTCCGGTCTGGTCACACACATACACACACAGCGGTCCACACACACACACACACATATAAATACAGTTAAAATTAAAAGGCCTCTTGCTGTAAAGAACTCTCACTTTTGAGTATTGCTTTAAAGTGTACTTTATTTGTGTCTTATGAGATGAGTGAGTCAGGACATGACTGAATATGATTCAGGTTTGAGTCAGAAATATACAAACAAGTTTTTATGGTGCTTATGGGAATGAAAGAGGGTATTCCAGATATTCAAAAAAAATCTAGTTACAAGAAATGTTGGCCCAGGTAATCAAAAAGTTAGGTTATCCCCCTGAAAAAAGAAGCTTGGCAGGCCGAGAAAGATCCCCCCTAAACTCTGAAAGAACTCAAGTTCACTGAATTGTTAACAGCCAGTTCAACTGCTGGTAAATTCTGTGCTTTTATGAATTATAATCCATGAGGTCCACAGTAGCCTCTAAGCCAAAAAAACTTTGAAAATGATAGTAAATGTTACTTTTTATATTTTTTCTGTAAGGGAAAAACATCAGTGATTTCTGATGTAGCTCTATGGTCAAAGAGAGCTTTCAGTTGCAAATAATCAGAACATCTTAGGAATAGAAATCATCAACTTTGCATCAACATTCATGGGTGTAAAACTGTAAATGGGAGAAAAATCCTTGCCTGTCTGTAACTCAGGATGTTAAGAAATATATAAGATGAGATCATTCGTTATTAAAGACAGACATTCAAACCACCATCTCTTCAAGTGCTAGCACATTACTGACATGCTCCCCTGACAAGCATGATCTTCTTAAAAGTGTAGTTGTTGATCGTTTAGCATTAGGTAGTTCATACTGTAGCAAGTGTTGAGAGCAATAATAATACCCCTTTCACACTGGCCAAAAAGCCCGTTAAACACGGTAATAATCGGCTCCTGTGGGCAGTGGGAAAGGGTCTAATTGGCATTTATACAGGACACAGGTTTTTATCGGCTCGCCTCCAATCGGCTCAAGTGGGAACATCACACCCGGGTCAACCCGCTAACTAACGGGCTGACATTGGCGTAACGTGCCTACTAGGGATGCACAATATTGGATTTTTGCCAATATCCGATATGCCGATATTTTTTTGATTCATTATTGACGACACCAATACCGATATTTCAGGTCAAGAGCACAAGCTCTGTACTTAACAAAAATGGACTTGTTTCTTTCAGTGTTACAGTATATTATTGTATGGAACAGATGTAAAACAAGATAAACAGCATTTAACTCTTGCAAAAATGAAATCCTCGATATTTAAATGTACCCATGCAGTGATGAGAAGGTGCATCAATACTGAACATTTGTATAATTTGCTGATATTTCAGCCGATATATGGCCGATATGTGTGGCTGATATATCGGCTGTAAATATCTGCAAAATTTTAAAATCGGCCAATACCAATATTTAACTTTTTAGGCTGATATCGGCTGATACCGATATCAAACCGATTATATCATGCATTCCTAGTGCCTACAGCATTAAATCGCACCTGTCTCCTCCATCTGTAACTTCTGCGACTCTTTGCCATCTCAGCAACAAATTCCATCCGCATTTGTATCATCAGTGCTCCAATGTACAGTCGACCGCCATGTCCACGGCTTCCATGCTCCTTTCCATTGTTTACATGAACATGTTTCAGCGTGCGGATGATGTCATCAGCGTTACGACATCAGCTTGATGCACCAGAGGAAAAAGAAACAGCCACACAGCTCGTCGCCTGGCGATTAGACCCAGGTCTGCTGACAGTGGGAAAGCAGTCACTTGCCGATTGTCAGCGGGTAAACCCACGTTGAAAAAACCTGCGTTTACTCGCTAATTTTAGTGGGAAAGCGGTAGAAGAGAGGGGGATGCATGTGTGTTTTAGTGACTTCGTTGTTAGTAACCAAGAACAGACAAAGTACTCTGTAGTTGTAACAGTAATAGACATAAAAGACTAGCAGGATGAATGTTTAGTTTAAAGTTTGTAAGCACTGATAAATGCCTATACTTCTCCAGGTTCAATCAAGCCAGGCTCCCTTGTCTGTTTGCTGCTTGCTGCTGGAGGGTCATTGTTATGGGTTAGCCCCTTTAGCTTCAAAGTTAACCACAACTTCGGCCCCAGGCCAAAAAGGCAGCTAAGTGGGACTTATTTGCAACACTGAGAGCTCCAAGAGATTTAAGTTTTATGACACAATGGTTTTATGTCATTACATCAGACAACACTGATATGATCTACCTTGTGTTTCAGTGGCCTCATGGTCACTGTTTGCTGATGCTGCTCTCAGCAAAGACAGTGACAAGAATGAGATGCCTCACCCCTCAGCAAACTTTGCTTAAAAAATGTTCTGATTTCACATTGCATACATACACAATTGAACAGCTGATTTTCTATTCTATTAAATTTGTTGTCAACTTTGTTAAAGCTGCAATATGTAAGATTCCAGATTTCAGCTCTCTAGGGGCCTCTATAGATATTGAGTGTAACTGCACTGTCGTAAAACAGAGCACCAACGTGCATTTGTTGACATACAGAGGGAGGAGAAGCGAGCCGACAGGACGTCCCGAGAGACAAATAAACCATGTGGACTGATAAGGTACAGTCTGATCATGTTTCTTTTCGATTAAATCAACATGTACTTACAAGTCCAATAATAACAGGGCCAATCAGCATTAGTTGGACATCTCTCCTCGTCTCTCAGCTCACGCCAGCGAGTGAACGCCGGGCCAGTGTTTAGCCCTGTCTGGGCACTTAGCTTGTTACTCTCCCGCTTTCTTTTTTTCATCTCCACCAAGTAAACTTTTCTTTTCTTTGGGTTTTTCGCTGCTTCCGCCATGATAACAACTCTACATGTAGCTTTCTTCTTCTTCTCCTTGTTAAATGCTGGGTGGCATCAAACGTCAGAGGAGCATTACCGCCACCCACTATGCACGAGTGTGAGCCAGAGGTCCCTATTTCCATTAGAAAAATAAGTGCATATTTACTTTAAACTAAATTCTGTTCATTAAATCTGATTTAAAAATTTAAAAACTGCTTTATATTCTACTTTTCCCAACGTTTAGCTTTCGCCTAGAGGGGGAAGTGACGTATGCCGTAAAGCAGTCAAAGCAGTAAAAATTTGTAGTTTTTTAGTGTGGAAGTGTTCCTACCATCCACATCAAAGTTACTTAGTGCCAGTGAAGGCAATAAAGACCCCCTCAGACCATGACAGAGGTTTCATTCAACTTGTTGTAAGGTGATGTACCATTGCAATGACTCTAGAAATATTATATATTAGGGTGGAAAAACTACATAGTGTTGGTTTAACAAGGTTGACAATATTAAAATCCATTATATGGACATCAAAAAGTGTTGGATCTGGAATATTTCTATAGGATGAAGGGGGTAGCCTGACTTCTTTGAGGTAATGTGGGAGGAGTTGAAGTGAGGAGAATTTGGGGGAGGTTCACAGGAACATCAGAAATTAAAAAGTCAAGTAGTTACAACTGACAAAAGTGCAGCGGGTCACACAGAGACTTAAATAATTCCTCTACTTGGGCTTTAACAGATTAGACTGGCAGACAGAAAACTTTTGTTTGTTTATGTCTGTATATGCTGCACTAATTTAGTTTAGTTAGGCCCTGGGGAATGAAGATTTAACTAGCATTTCTTCCATGAACTCCTCTCCATTTTTTGTTAATACTGATATATTTATTTGAAACATGATAGTAAAAATTCCCAATCAAAATGTCAACAGTAATATACAATGACAACTAATAATAAAAATACAGTCATACGTAATCAAGGCAACACAAACACTACGTTTTTAGAAAAGAGCAAAAGTTTACATTTACTTTAACCCACTTTTTATGTGCTTTTCAATAGCAATAAAACAAATATGGACCCAGGTGATACTGACACTAGAGGAAACAAATACATAAGTCAATTAAGTTAAGTTAATCTCTTCTGTGATGATGAAAGTTTTTTGCTCAATGCTATGCACTTTGTTTTCTATGAAGTGTTGATGCAGTTGTTTCAAATGCAGGGTGTCCCCTTAAGTCAGGACCCTTTCTTGCTGCTCTTTGAAACTTAGTGATATTGATGCTATTGGTAATGATGTTGATACCGAAAATATATACTGATGATTTTAATGACAGAGATAGTATTGAGTTGATTAAATTGACGATGATTATGATGCTGATTTTGATATTGATGCAGTGATAATATAGATACGCAATGATGCTGTCGCAGGTGTTGTAGTCTACTTTCTTACATTCTGTGATGTCTCTGTGTACTGCCTGTCAGCACCTCTGACCAATCTGTCTTGCAGCTTTTTTTCCGTCCTTACTGATGTTGTCTCCTCCTGTCTAGATCAATAGTTCTCAACTAGCCTTTGGACCCTCTACCATCACCTCCAGGATAAGAAATCACAACTTAAACTTCAGGAAAAATGTAAACACTCAAATTCATAAGGTGATTTTTTTTCAGTTTGAACATTAGATGGAAAAAAAATGGGTTGCAGTCAACCAAAGAAAACCTTGGATGACAAAAACAACACTGGCACATGGATCAATCAGTTTGTTATCTTTGAAATTATTAAAAAGTGGAGTAATAAGCCTTGTGGCTTTCAATCTGCTTGAGTCTATTGAGGAAACAAAACATCTCAGGCAGTTGTTGGCTCCACATAAAGGGAGAGAGGGAGAAGTCTCAATGCAGCAGGCTTTTTGTCTTGTTGATAGAAGTGCTGTGTAACATGGAGGAGACATGTCAAACACACCTAAGAGCCTATTAACCTTAAAAAGTATAATATGGGTTGCAGTTGGGCAGAAACCTTATTTCTCCAAAATCACAACTACTCAGAAAATATATTTTTAAAAAAATCCTGCTGTATTCTTTATATATATATAACACCGTTTTATCATATTTTGTGATCGGTTTTAATATTTTCTATTCTTTTATATTATATAACACTGGTACAGACACAGTGATGGTTTGTCACACTTGTGATACTTAAATGCTGTTTTAAATTGAATTACATTATAACAAATTAAAAGAGATTTTAAAACAAATTTATGGACATAAAGCAAACTCTTAACGAATATGTCTCCTTAAGAGGGAGGGGGGATTCAGTTTTAGTCAAAGTCAGCAATCAGTTCGAAAGCCCAGGACTGATCCAGAAAAGCAAGATAGACTAACGACAAAAAAAGACAACTGTGACAGAGAGGAGCCAGTTTAGTCAGCAACATTGAACGTTATGCCACAAGGGCTCCAAGCCAAGGAATGCATCATGAAAACAGAGCGCAGCGAGCCACACGTCCAATCAGACGCCATGGAACATTACCCATAATCCTCTGGACAAATACATGCATCTGGTACCATAACAACGCTTGACTAACACTTTAGGAAGGGAGAGTGTGGGACGCATCCGTAGCAACACACCATAATTACAAAGAGAGTACCAGGGCTGACTAAGTTTAGAGGATCCAGTAAGCAAGCTCCTCTCCCTCCTTCCTCCTCTTCCTCATCTCTCCCCTCTTCACATGCTCCCACACTGATATTTAACAAAACATTAATCTTCTTGCCAGTGGCTCCAAAGAATACTGGTGATGTAGCTTGGGCGCAGAGGCCTGGGTAATAGTAATTCCATTGTTCTGCCTTTTATTTATGCCTTGGCTCTACCAGGCAGATGAGGTAAGTCTCTTTTTTCATGTTATTATTCAGAAGTGGTGATACATAAAGCCAGATTACACAAATGTCTCTCTGTTTCACAGCGCCGCCACCTCACACCTCCCTCTCCATCGCTTAAGCAGCCCCCCCTTCCCCTCCACTCTTCCCTCCACTGGCTTTCAATAGCGCATTTCCCCTTTCACCCCCCTCTTTTCTAAATCACCCTCAGCATTTGCATGTGAATTGCTTGTATATCTTCTTTTATATGATGCACCGACAACACTGGCTTTCGGGAAAAAAAAAAGAGGAGGGTGAAACTGCAACAACCAACCCCCCCCCACCACATCATCTGCAACACACACTTCCAAAAAAAAGATGTTACTTTGACTCCCCTCCCCAGCAGTTTCATTAAACAGCTAAGGGAACAGTGCAGGTTTTATGATATGGAGACAAGTTCTTTTGTGCTCTCCAGAGACAACCCCTCTGTCCGTCCATGTTACTGGGGCGATAATCCCGCAGGAATTTCTCCTAAGCACTTTTACTGACATTTTCAATTATCACCATGCCAGGGCCTGGTAAATGGCATTTAAGGGGCCCCGTCATCTCCATAAATTGTCGAATCATATTTGTAAATCAGATGACGTTACAGAGTAGGACTCTGCCCTGTTTGTCTGAGGTCAGAGAAGATTCAGTGAGTGCAGTCAGAGTTGTTTTCCCAATAAAGATATCTGTTAATGAAAATTTTGTTTGTACATATTGTGGAACATGCATAGCAACTGCCTTCAACATGTTGAAACCCGACTACTTCCACTGATTGCTTCTATTGGTTCTTTTATTGGCTGGTCTCTGGAAGCAAATGATGTATGGTGTCATCCATCATCACTAGACCTCAATAGTGACCACCCACACTTTGTTGTCAGCTGTAGCCTAAATTTGCAGGCAGCAGTGGAATCAAATATTTAGAGAACCAGCTAAGACAGGTGAGAATTGTGTTTTTATTATTACCCCATTTAACTCCTAAATAAAATAAAAATGATGGGTAAAGCTGCTACACTTGAGCCATGGGATACATATGTCAAGTAAAATCATGTATTTCTTAAACTGAGGCTGATAACCTAAAATCTCAAGTCTTTTACAGGGTCATATGCCTTTTGTGTCATGATGGTTATAACATTATGATCATTATTCAAAACAAAAAGGCAGCATAAACTGTAGGTGCTGTAGCTGATGAAGAGGGCATAAAAGAATTGCCCTTTTCAGATTGCCTCTATGTATAAGTGCTGCAATGAAACTCAGTCATATTTACCCTGCAAAACATTCATATTAATTCAGCGTGGCTCTAATATCTGTGCTGACTCACGCTGCAATAGTGCTTGGATACACATGACATGGCATGTGCCCTTAACACTCCTGTCTCCTGCTGAATCTGACTGCCTTCTTCTCACTAATTTTACACCTGTAATACTACCTCTGGAGACAAAGCAAATAGGGAGTCAAGTCGTTTCCCCCATTTGTCTCTACGATGTTCACAGTGGAGGTGAAGCATCATGGGGCGAAAACATTAATTGCAATGGCAGCGTGAATTGGCTTGGAGAGTGAGTTTGCCTCATCCACCCCTCACAGAACCAGAGAAGAAGACATGGAGCACACACATACATCATGAGAAATGTGGACAAACACTGGTGTTAGCTGTTCTCCATGTCCTCTTGTTGCTCACAGTGGTTGCAGAAGGATTTTGCTATTAAAGCCATGAAAAGCTCAGTTGCTTCTGCAGCATGAAAACTACAGTGTATTCCGCCATAGTTTCTGTTGTTGTTGAGGTTCGTGCATGCGGTTGAAGGGAGGGGCGGACTTAAGACCCCATCATTTCTGAAACTATCCTTATTCGCTGTCCACATGGAAATGCTCAGCCGGTGTTTTCAGATTGATCCACTCTAGGACCCCTTTTCAAAAATGTGCAATTTCAGGCACCTTCAATGCCATATCCGTGTGGACGAAATGCATATATAACTAAAAACTTGTGCAGATAAGCCTGAATTCATCTCTGTGTGGACAGCCCCCAATTGAGATCCAGAAACACAACAGCAGTAGCAGGTCCTGCACAGAAAGTACATGAAAGTGAGTTAAGTTGATAGTAGTTTAGTAGAATTTAAGATAGTGAACATGCATATAAGAAGTCCAGTTTGAATTGGACTACAATAATATGACTTTCACTAACTGCAGGCAATGTAGTCTGAAGTAAGATGACATCAGCGAGTGACTAGGCAAACATGTGAGAACTGATGCATTTGTACATGGATTGAAGGCAAATGCAGACACGCATACACCCTGACAAAGCTCCTCACCACCACACCAACCTTGTAATTTACGTCGTCAGCACAGTCCGGCCCCCTTTTTTCAACAGCGCACATGGTCTGGACTGAGAAAACCAAACAGGCAGGCTGACCTCCCCAGCACTCCATGTACAGGGTCAGACTTGTTTTCTCTTCACCTCTGACTGGATCCTTTTACACAGACTCCAAAAAGCACTTCACATCATCAGCTCCAGTTACATTACATCCCGGTAATAATTCAGACATGTATTGCAAAGAGACTTTTTTCTTTCCCTCCCCCGCTTTCTGTTTCAGTGAGCTGCGCTTTGTTTCAAATGTGGATCAACTTCAAAGCAGCGAAATGGACAGATTGATGGCTAAAGACAAATGCTATTTCAATAAGAGATTAGGTTTCAAATTTATTTCCATAAAGGCTTCAAGTACTGACCCCAAACAAGTACTTTTTAAAACATGGAGACTTTGCTGCAAACAGACTTAGGGTGAAAAGTAATGTTTGGAAAAGAGAGCACTGAAGCTGGCACGGTGTTTGTTTCGTCTATAATCACACACTGTGTCTCCTTTATAAGTGAGGGCATGTTTTAGGGTGTCAATCCTGCTGTGTAACAATTCTCTAACATGAGACACAGTCATTAACCAGGTCTGATTTCTCGTGTGGCCACTGTACACACTCGCATTGTTTCTGATAACACAACAAACACTCAGCATGCTCGATCACCAGCTGTACCGCAGACAATCCAAGAACAGCTGTTTACATGCCTCCATGCCCCCTTTCCTCTCCGTCGCGCTGACATCATCCCAGCATCCCCTCCTTCCTGTCTCTCTTTTGGATGGGCTCTGTTATGACAAGTTTAATTGAGGGTTGTCAAGACATAACATTTCTGTAAATATTAGACTTGCCAAGAGCGTCAATAAGAGGAAATGGCCCTACTGTATGTTCTTCTCCAAGGAGCACAATGTGTGCCTTTGTGAGAGGATTGCCAAGAGGGATTTTGATACCCAGCTTTAGTTTCTGTGAACTTGCATAAAAATCTCTTCTAATTCTCATTACAGGACTATTTTATAACACAGAAATCCTTGAAAGTGTTAGTACAGCTAAAACAAATAAACTTTAAAACTGTAAAGTCAAGGTTGGATAAACTACAAAGATTATTTAATACTTTACCTGCACCTGGAAGGATGAATAATGAAAAAATTGTAGGGACAAATCCAATATATAGATCAGTTTTGTGTCTGAAAAGGAAATAGAAAAATAAAATGTTCCTGGTGAGATGATGTGACTTCAACGGTTGAGTATAGATAGGTTCACTATGATGCAAATGGCCTCTAAAAATCTCGTCATTATAGGTGAGCATCAAATATGAAGTACATGTCAAAGGATCCACTTCAATTATTGAGACGTGTATTAAAATGTACAGCACACTGCCAAACTTTCAAAATAAGGTAAGCAATGTTTGGCAATATTTCCAAGTGGAATAAAAGTATCCCACTAATTCAACTGAAGTCAGAGGTTTTCTTAAAATTTCTAGTAATCATGTCTCCACATCTGTGCCAGCCAAAGCCAGAGGCCTACAGTTTGTCCATCTGTATCTATCTCCATCTGTCTAGGTCAAAGCCTTGTGAATGTGATAACTCACAAAGTCTTCAAGAAAATTCATTCAAACTTTGACCACATGTTCACCTAAACTGAAGGATGAACTGATTCGATTTTGGGAGTCAGAGGTCAAACGTCAAGGTCATAGAGTTTTGTGGTCATCCTTTGCTTCTAAATAAGTCTCGTGAAAACTCTTTAAGGGATTTTCATCAAACTCAGCACAAATATCCACTCTGATTTAATGATGACCTGATTAGATTTTGGAGGTCAGAGTTCAAAGGTCAAAATTACATACTTTTTCACTCTATGCTGTGAATGCGATATCACAAGTGCGCTCTCAGGGATTTTCATATTTTGCACAAATGTCAACCATGACACAGTCATGAATAAATAACAAAGTGAAGTTCACAGATCAAAGTTTAAGGTCATAGAGCCACTTCAACATCATCAACTTGTGAATGTGATATCTCAAGAGTATTTCAAGGGATTTGCATCAGACCTTGCACAAATGTCTATTTTGTCTTAAGAAAGAGCTGGTAAAAGTTTAAAGGTCATGGTTTAAAGGTTAAGTCAAAAGTTTAACTGTAGTCTTTGCTTATACAGAGCAATTTTGTGAATGCATCCAATGTGCCATCTTTCAAATTACCAGTCACTAAAAAGTGTGAACAAACTCCTGATATTGTTTAAATTTCAAAAACAATTCAGCAATGTTTGGACAAGTCAATGAAAAAGATAGGTATTTTTTCACTCTCCACGATTTAATCCACTTGACCAAAGATGACCGACTGACCTCTGCATTTTATGCTGGCCTGATACCCATTGATTTTCCCTCTGATTTTAAAGTCTCAGACAAATTTCCATAGTCATAGGAAAATCTTGAGAGGCTTGCAGGATTTGGGGCACAGTCCTGTGATTGTGGTCATTGCATGTGAGGAGGTCTTGCTACTGAACTTTGCAGTTTTAAGATAAGACAACATAGGCTGAAATGGATAAAATCTAGCAGTAGTCTGTGGCAAGTGATGTTTCTGGTCTTTGTAAATGCTCAGTCTGAGACTTAAAACTCAGAGAGTTGTTTACAATTTGTCTTTAGATGTGAAAGGGTGACAGACAACAGTCTTAAGGAAGTCTTATCAGAGTTGTAGTTTTCATTACTTCAAAAGCCTCAAAATTTTGGGGGAGGGCCTTGGTCTTAGCCTGTAACCTCCAAATAACTAAAACAGCTCCAAATTGTTCCTCCATCAACATGAAATTATATTTCTTTTACAATGTACTCATAGAAATGTACCAAAGCTGACATCATCCCCTGTGTCTGTGTGTACAAAAGCATACTCATCGATCAAGGCGATGACAGCCTCGGCTATGAATGTTCACGTTATTCTTATCCTGGTCTCTGTGTTTAAACAGCACCTGGTCCACTGCACATCTGAGGTTATTTAGGGTTTCAGAGGGCAGGACACTGAGGTATGCAGATGTAGAGAGAAAAGCTGCTGTTTGAGTCATTAGTGAGGACCTGTATGATTTACTGGGCTTTATGAGAGGTTTTTCTTTTTTTTTGAGACCTCCATTGTGTTGTTGGAAAGTCTGTTCCAGTAAGTTACGCTGAGCCTTACTCACCTGGGGGGAGGGGAGTGAGTCAGAGTGCCACATCAGTTACGGCCAGCTGGGCAGGGGCATTTAGCAGCCCACTGTGCTTATACTTATGAGGGAGTTTTGTCAAGATATACAGAATATTTTCAGGGGTCAAAGGAATTGTGCAGTTGTTGTGGTAAGATGCTGGATAAGGTTTTCATGACTCTTCACTATTTACCTAAGGGTGTGGGGGTAGCATAGTGGATATTGGTTAAAATCACACTGCTAAAATATTTTATCATCATTAATCATGGAAGTCATAAATTCCATCAAAACACACACGGGTTACACGTAAATAAATGAAACTTGGAACAACTTTTACACTAAATTAATGTGAAAGACACTATCTCAGCACCAAGATTGGGCAGATATTTTAACAAAGCCTAAACCTTTGTTGAGATATTACAAGCATTACAAATATTTTTAAGACAAAGTATCCCGTAGATAAATGGGCATTCAAAAAATGTTTGCTCACAGAAAAACAGTGACCTCATAACAATGTATGTGTAACAATGCGTAATATGTAGTATGAAAAAATCCATACACACCTTGGATCTCTTTTAGGAAGACACCAAATACACACAGCTGTATATTTTTGCCCATACTTGGGGGCTGCCTGGGAGAAAACAGAACAATGTTTGAAGCTGACGAAAAAAAAAAAAAAACAGTTTTTAGAAATTAACAAACATTCAGATAAACTCTCTGAGGTTAGTGTTGATGAAAAAATGGGCAATTCTCTGCTCAGCAGCACAAGAGGCTTGTACAGTGCTGATTCGATGTCATTCACAGTTTTATATCATGATGTCCATTTCTTGTTGATCATACCTTATCAATGTTGCAGAGGTCATGTTTACCTGAAACATCTTTTGTACTCAAATGTTTATCTTGTGACACAACAACAACATTATGTACTCTGCAGTAGAGCATATTCAGTAAATAAGCCTCTCATTAAACTAACTTTTCCCTGATATGAGCAGAAGCAAAGTCCCATCACATTTCCTGTAACTCTTGTACCAAAACAGTTTAAAGGTCTTGGGTTACTGCTTCACAATTGGCATGATATATACAGAGAGATTACATTTATTCATTAAAGATTATGAGTTAGTATTAAGGACAGAAAATGATATTTTTCCAACTTACAGGCTTATTTGCTCCTCTTGTTTCTATCATTATAGACATCACATTTTGAAATTAACAATAATAGTTGATTTCCAGGCCCATTCACTTGCTTGCCAGCAGTAGGAGTCAATGACAGCAGCTTAGGAGTCAGTCTTAATGAGAGTCTGCTGGAGGTGGAAGTCAGCACTCCTGGCCCAATAACCCATGAAATATGAAAATTGACAGCGCCAACGGGGCGGCCGGTGCTACATGTTTACGAGTGGCTGTCTTAACTGGCCATCCCTGTGCTCCATAAGTCATATGCAGAGTGCTCATCATACAGCAGGGATTTATGGGGCCTGAGTCTGCATATGACCTGCCCACACACACACACACGCACACACCCACACACACACACACACACACACACACCAACTGATTCACTACCACAGAGAAGGGATCATTATCTACAAACAGCCACTACAAGCATCATAGACTTAAGCAAAGCAATTTGGCTCGGGGGTCCTGCTCCTCCTGTAAACATGATGCTTGTGTGTCAATCAACAGTGATATGCAACAGAATGTGCAACTGGATAAATACAGTGTGTTTTTCCTGCGCATAAATGATTCTACACTTCTTTCTTTTAATGTTTAAAATAATTGCAGGAGTAATGTGTCTACACAGTAGATGTCACATTAATACGGTGGCTGGGAGATGCAAAGCACTTTTACAAAGTGCAAAACACTTTTAAAAAGGACTAAAACGATTTTACATTGTAGAAAACATTTTTACATAAAAAACAAAATTACATTGACAAAACGCTTTTACAAAGGACAAAACAAATTTTCAGTTTAGAAAACATTTTTTCAATAGACAAAACCACATTTATATAATCAAAAAACTTTTACAAATGACAAAGCAAATTTACAAAGTGCAAAACACTTTTACATGTGCTGAAAACAAATTTACAAAGTCAGACCTGTGGCAGAAGGGGAACATCCACATATGCGAAGGGGCCTGGAAGTGATAGCATCAGGTTCGATTCAGGGTATTTTTGGTGGAAAGAGAATGGCAGAATGAGTTGTGAGCAGTCTATAGTTGTGAGAATGAGTTGTGTGTATTTGGATTGTTTTTTTTCTGCGCAATGTTTTGCCTGTTTTGTGGAACGCAACCGAGCGATACACATGATTTTGCTTTTCCTGTGGGCAGTCGTTGGAACTTTTAAACAGCACAGAAGAGACAGAAGGATCTAATATGATTTATAACTATGCAAAATATTTCAATGAGGAACACTCGTACAATATGATTGTGGACATGATGGCAACTTTACACGGTGTTAAGATTAGCTTAAGGGCTGTCAAAAGTAAGGTTAATAATGCCGAATTGTATTGCAGAAATGAATTCTCATCTACTAATGCAGCAACGAATGCCATCAGATTGGAACTTTGTGGGCCTGGTCAATTATTTGGCTATAGGACAATGTGGCAGGTCCTACAACAGGATTACCATCTAAAGAGAGATAATATGTTGAAACTGTTGGGTCAGCTTAACCCCCGGGGTTGTGAGAGGAGAGCAAGAAGAAGATTTGTGAGAAGAACCTATCACTCTATGGGACTGAACTATGTTTGGCATGCTGATGGGTATGATAAAATTAAGCCATGTGATTTGGCCATTTCGGCCTGCATGGATGGATTTTCCCATAAAATACTATGGCTTTGATGTGGACCCACCAACAATGACCCAACAGTCGATGGCCCCGAAATGCTTCCATCCTTCTCAGCAATGCTCTTTAAAGGTTCCAAGGACATGTGATTTCGCTCAGTTGCGTTCCACAAAACCAGCAAGAAAAAAAAAACAATTGAAATCAAAGTACACACAACTCACTCTCACAACCATAGACTGCTCACCACTCATTCTGCCATTATTTTCTGCCTAAAAAAACCCAGACACGATCACTTGTGGGCCACTTTGCACATGTGGACATTCCCCTTCCACCACAGGTCTGACTTTGTAAATTTGTTTTCAGCACTTGTAAAAGTGTTTTGTCAATGTAATTTTTTTTAATGTAAAGATGTTTTCTTCAATGTGAATTTATTTAGTCCTTTGTAAAAGTGTTTCGCACTTTGTAAAGTGCTTTGCACCTCTCAGCCACCGTACATTAAGAAATGTAATTTTCAAAGAATTCAGCCTTGAAGTTTCTTAAAGAAGCTTTAACACTTTTTATGAGACAGACTACAGTAAATAGGTGTAAGTTTAATTGATGAATGCAAAACATCCCATCAAAAACTAGAAAAGCACTCAGAGAGCGCAGACCTCCGCCAAGCAGCTTCAGTCCACTTTGGCAAAAATGGTCCTATCTGGCAACGTTACAGACTCCTTTAAAAAATTCCTGTATTCGGATGGTAATCTGGATCAGTCCCAAAATCTAATCATTTCCTCCTTATCCCATTCGACACATTTCCTGAAAATTTCATCCAAATCCGTCCATAACTTTTCAAGTTATCTTGAACACAAACAGACAGACAGACAGACAGACAGACCAACGCCGGCCAAAACATAACCTCCTTAGCAGAGGTAACAACATAAGCAACATCTACGCAGTATTTTTAAACTTGTAAAAACATTCCAAATTATGTAATAAATGAAGTAACTGATTGCACACTGCCAGAAATTGCTTTCATTCACATATTTTATCCCCTAAAGATTTCACAGTGATAGATTTGATGGTTACAAAATGCAGGATAAAATGTTTCACAGAGAAAAAAAGGGTTGTCACCTTATACTCAACATTTGAATATCTGTTCAAGCATGGGGATAAAACTCCATTCTTGAACTGTTAATACACATTCAATAGACAATATACTGTTCTGCAACATAACAGGGTGCCTGGAACACTGAGCTGCCCAATCCAACTAATTCGTCAGCCCATTTGTTGGCCATCCACCCAAGGGTTCAGTGGCACCTTTGTCACGTGCTTAGCCCATGTGCAACCACATCCTCCTCAGCAGAAGGGGCCAGAGGGGCCAAAAAGACTATCATGGACAAGATTGCAAGATTCATATGCAAGGACATGTGGACCACAAACAATTCTTTGTGGGAGAGGTAAATAAAAAAAATGATATAATGGATATGCCTTGTGTCTGTGTTGCAAAAGTATAAGTCACTGCTTTTGCTAGAAGCATCTGAATCAGTAGTTTTTGTCTGGTCTATTTTCGGGACATAACATTACCTTCGAATTACAAACTATGACCCCAATTCCTGTTAATTTTCAACCAGTCAAATTTATAACATAAAAAAGATGGACTTTGGATCTTCGCAGGAACAAAGTGTGACAGAACAAAATAACCTGACAAAACAGACATGTTTAATAAGAGTTTCTCCTACCATGTATTTGGGGTGGTGGCCCTTTTCCTTGACACAAACCAACTCAGAAGGTCTAAGCATGATATTTTTTCCACCTCCTACAATTTGTTCAATCATGTCAGAGATTGAATGAACTGTGCTCTCATTGACCAGTGAGAACACAAAGCAGTGTGCACTTGCAACAGTCACAGACGTAAACATACAGAACAGCAAAACAAAAGATGGAAGCTGTTGCTGTGAGAGTGAACTATGAAATAGAGGAAAAAATTGTTAATCTTTGAAAACAACATCTCTGCCTTTGAGCCGTTAATAGAAAAACTGAAAAAAAAAAAAAAAAAAAAAAACCTTGGAGAAATAGCAGAGGTAACTTAGCACCCCAGTTAGTAAGTGGTACGAACATCAAGCAAACCTATAATTCATCAATATTTGAAAAGCCAAACAAAAGCATTTATTTGCTAATAAAGTATTTCTTTACAGCTTTCAGTGTCAACCCTCCTTTCAAGGTCATCATGTCAGTCATAACGTGAATCACAATTTGAGAGGCACTAATTTAAATGGTTATGATAAAGACCACTCCATGATTTGACTTATGTAGTGAAGCAGCATTAGAAACTGAGTATGAGGAAAAAAACAAACAGCCTGACTATGACGAGTCAACCAGTCAATACAGTGTATTATAGCATGTAATTAGATGTAAAATAATATTTTGTACTCTTTGTGAGTCATTTTTGAAAAAGCAGATAGTATATAACAAAATTAATAAACAGCAAATTATACATATATAGTCTAACAGCGCCCTAATGAACATCAAATCAGGGTAAGTTTAAAACTGTGACCAATGCTTGGGGACATACGGTTTCTGATCATCAGTTAACAAGAATTGAGAAGTGTAATAAATAGTCTAAAAAAATGCAGGCTCTGAATTAAAAATTGTTTGCAATTTTAAATTATATACTTAAGAGTCACCAGAGCATGAGGTTAAACAGAAGTGAACAAACTGGAATCCATCATGAATGCAAACAAACTTTCAAACTTTTTAAACTTCTGTTTAAGTCCTCCCACTGTTATTCTGTGCAGCTAAATCCCGACTAGTCTGTTTGTTTTTCGGTCTGGGCCAGGCCTGTTTTCATATTTTTGTTAAGAATGTGTGGTAGAGATTTGGTGATGGCATGCTCGGCAGGCAGAGAGCCAGGAGGGACAACAGCTATTACAGCAGGGAGTTTGAGGATGAACACAGAACACGACTGGTCATGTTGTGCTAAGACCCTGGTCAGTCTGACCTGGATCTGAGGCAGAGCAACAACCAAAGCTTGAACTGCTCAAACACGACAAGGCAGGGAAGTGTTTCAGGCTTGTTCGACAGAAAAACTCTTGAGGAAAGGAATCAAAGGGAGAGGGAACTTTGCGCTGAAAAGTGCAAACAAAGAGGGGGCTGCCCTCTTGCCCTCCAAACTGGACTCATGCTGAAATTATTGAAACAGAGACTGACATCCATGCAAATCATAACAGAGATGACAGACCAGAGGACCCCAACCAACCAGCCTGCAATCCAGGCACTGATCCTGCCAGCTCTGACAGCGAACAGGCAACCCCACCCCAGGTTCCACCCTTGTGCCTGCACAGACAGGCTGGGACAAATTGGGTCAACCCCCCCCTCCATTACCACCCACTCTTCCTCTCCATTGCTCTCTACAGCAGCCTCTGCTCAGGGGGCTAATTCCACGTTCAGATCACCATTTGTACTTATTATGCTGACATAATTAATCCCCTGTTGTGATCAGCGGGGGCATGAGGGCCTCTCCGCTCCATTGGCCTACACTGCCACGACATCACAGACAGCACCCCCCCATCCTGTGTTTCTCATACAAATCTGCTCCTCGTTCCCTCCCATGTCCATCATATCTGTTTGAGATGTCTTCTGTCTACATCTCTGCAATCTCCCATGTATATGTCTGTGGTCTTATTTGTCTTTGACTCTCTGAACTGACAAGACAACATATCTGCCAAACAGTCACACAAGGTCATGTTTACATAATCACGCAGGGAACTAGGGCAAAGTGCTTGCATCAGGAATCACGATAACAGCAAACAGACTTTTTAGAGCTCACACGTGCCATTATCAAGTTAAAACAAACCTTTCGGATCTTACTAAGCTTAAGCTATGACTCAAACACTGTCTGCTTTCCTCCTGCTTGTCTTCACATGTCCATTCTGTCTGTGTGTTGTTACTATGGCAACTGGTGCTAAGTGGAGTGGACATTAGGAAAATAAATGACATAGCTGATTGTGTTGTAGGGCTGCTCAATAATAGTTGAAATAAAAATGATGATCATTTTTATTGATATTAAAATCCCAATTTCTTAAAATGTTCAAACAGTCTGAACATTGAAAAATCAGGGATGTTATCACATGAAGTTATCTCGATTTGTAGCTTTACACTGTGTGAGTTTGACTGATATGGTACCCAAAATTGTTGCGAATCAAGGTGGCTCGAGGTGGCTGTCCTTTAGACAGCAGCAGTAGTGCCAGCCAAATACATTATCTGATTGGCCTGGAATGAATGTGATTGACAGAGATGTGTTGGACATGCTTTTGAAAGGTTTTGACCATTTCCAAACACTTTCTATGGGCTCTCTCCAAGATGGACTAGTGAAAGAGATTGACCAGTCCATCTAGTGTATCAGCTTAGTTCTTTGTATGTGTAGTTAGCTGTTGCCGTGATACAGGTCATGTGGGTCATGGCCAAATGGGTACATTCAAACTGGTAATTTATTGCATGCCAGTTGGGATGGGTTTGTGAGGTTCAAAACTTGTACAAAGTAAATTGAAGATAGAAAAAGTAAAGAGCAACTCTTTGTGATAACGGATTTATTTATTTATTTGATTGCAAACCTGACACAGAACCTGACTCCGATAACTTTGTGCCCCCAAAGAAGCTGCTAAACTCAAGACAACAATGACACTGGTAAGAATACAGCCCAAGAGGCTGTGTTACCAGCAACAGCTGATCAGCCACTCCTATGCCTTTTTCTACCAGTATTTAAGTGAGCATAAAAGTTTAAATATTTAAACATTTCTGCTCAATACAGGGAGGCACAACAGTTCTTATTGTCACTTTTGGCTGAGGCAGCTTCAAGTGAAGTAAAAAGCGAGCAATGCCTAAGACGCTGAACACAGACAAATGGGGCACTTTGTGGAAATAGAATATGATCTCTCTGATCTAACATTTTTTCCTTCCCAAATGTTTGTATAAAAGCATATATTATGCTACTTTGAGAGAGGCCACCAAAGAGGCATACAAGCTTAATGAAGTCAATGATAAGGACAGAATTTGAGGGGAGGGGAGGAAGAGAAGAGGACAATAAGGGAGGAGGGGGAGGGGCCTCTCATCAAAAAACACCAGCTGGATTAATAAATCCTACCAGACACTGTGTCCACATCTGAAAGAGACGGGCAGATTTAAACAGAACCATCTCAAGTTGAGAAACATATGTTGGACATGCTGAGCAAACACGGTCAGAATAATAACTTAGGAGATGAGAGGTGCTGTTGGCCCCGAGCAGGCGGTCAGCATCAGGCCCAACCTTCTCCCCTATTGCTGCTG
Organism: Cetoscarus ocellatus; assembly: GCA_037902135.1. Lineage (NCBI taxonomy): Eukaryota > Metazoa > Chordata > Actinopteri > Labriformes > Labridae > Cetoscarus > Cetoscarus ocellatus. The sequence goes on from JBAMNC010000388.1 coordinate 885,295, forward strand.
CTTCCCAGAAATCAAAGAGCCAATAGATGAACTTTGATTCCTCACCAAAGGGCGCCATGTACTGTATGAGTACCTGTGAGGTCAAAGCTCTAAAAAACACCATCAGGATGTTTTTTTGGTTTGTTTTTTATTTGAAATTAGAAAAAAACAAATATCTGATTCTAGGAATCATTTCCATTTCTTTTATTGTGCAAGCTGAATAAACACATGATACATAGAAACAAGACTGACCAATTCAGTGCATCTTTGCTTTCTGATTTTATTATTATTTTAATCATTAACATTTTTATTTGAAATAAGGGAAAAACACTGATAAATATGGCTGTGTGGACTTGCCCATGCATTTAAATTTAATTACCCTCTTAATAAAAACTCTGTATTACATCAGCATATTGGGGCCACAAAATATAGAAAGGATTAATTAATCTACAAGAAAAAAAGTCTTGAGATAACAAAGTTGTGAAACTATGAGAAACTTAACTCAGGTTTTGACTTAAAAAAAGTTCAACATTTTCAAGGAAAATGCTAAATGTTTAAGTCTTTTTAAGTTTTAATTTACATCTTGGTAATTGTAGAAACGTCCTCCTGCACCAGTCAAGTGTGCTGTAGTTCTTAATGGACAAAAAATATCTCCTCGTCCAAGTCAGTGTGCTGCTTTCTACTGAACAGCCACAACTTATAACAATGTCTTTTAAAGTACAAGTGCTCATGAAAATGTGATGATTTTGGGCTGAAACCACAAATGTTTCCTTATTACTCAGTCCAAATAAAAAGTAGAATTTAAACAGGCTCTTAATGACGCAAGACAAACTTCCTTGTTTGGCATGATTTTTTTTCAGTGCAATTGGCTACTTTAAACTAACCTGGCACACCACATAGACCCTTAAATATATTTCACTAGTCTACCTGGGAAAGAGCCCATAGAAAGTGATTAGGGAGGACAGAGCCTTTCAGAAACATTTTCAGCAGGTGATCTGAAGATTGTTCCGTCCATGTCATTAATTACAAGCCAAACAAATAATGTAGTAGGTTGGCACCACTGCGCTACAGAACGTGAGCCCATTATTTGTTTTACGTTTGAAGCCGCACTATGTAAGATTCCGGCTTTCAGCTCTCTAGGGGCCTCTATGGATGTTAAGTGTAACTGCACTGTTGTAAAACAGAGCGCCTCACACCAACGTGCATTTGTTGACATAGAGAGGAAGGCGAAGCGAGCCGACAGGACGTCCCGAGAGACAAATACACCATGTGGACTGATAAGGTACAGTCTCATCATGTTTCTTTTCGAATAAATCACTTTTCAAGAGTCAGCTTTCAGTTGGTAGAAACATGTACTTAAGTCCAACAATAACAGGGCCAAATCAGCATCAACATCCCTCCTCATCTTTCAGCTCATGCCAGCGAGTGAATGCCGGGCCAGTATTTATCCCTGTCCGGGCATTTAGCTCGATACTCTCCCGCTTTCTTTTTGTAGTCCCCTCCAATAAAACTTTTCTTTTCTTCGGGTTTTCGTTGCCATGATAACAACTCTACGTTTAACTTTCTTCTTCTTCTTCTTCTTTTAATTTCCGGCAGACTAGATGCAGCTAAGGCGTACTGCTGCCCTCCACAGGACTTTAGCGCTGATTAGTCAGCGCTAACGTTTAGCTTCGCCTCAACTTCCGTCTTTTAAATGAATCGGGAAGGAGGGGGAAGTGACGTATGCTGTAAAGCAGTCAAAGTAGTAAAAATTTGTAGTGTTTTAGTGTAGAAGTGTTCCCACCATCCACCTCGAAGTTACATAGTGCCAGTGAAGCTGATACAGACCCCCTCAGACCATGACAGAGGTGTCATTCAACCTGTTGTAAAGTGATTTATCATCACAATGACTCTAGAAATATCATATTAAGATGGAAAAACTACATAGTGCTGCTTTAATGAAGACATGTGGTCCAGATCTGATAAAACTGCTATTAAAGTTGTTAGCATCTATCAATCAATCACAATCGTTGTTGATTAGCACTTGGTGAAATTTTATCTGCCTGATTACAGACATTGAATCAGAAGGGTCCAGCTGCTGAGCAGGGTTAATTTTTAACTTCATAATCTCAAAATCTTTGAGCTAGTTGTTGCATAAATTTACAATGCTTGGAACTAGAGTATTTCTATCTTTTCATAACTTTACAACTTCATCATAAGAGTATGATTAAGTTATTATGATTAAACTTTGTTTCATGTCATATACCTTATTGATCTGAGAAGGAAAATTGGTGTTCAAATGTTTTTGAGCTTACAAACTGTCACAGGACAGGGTTACACACACGTTAAAACATGATCCTAAGATCAAGTACTAATGAGGGGTGCCAGAGTGAGGGAGCTGCATATGAATGCCCAAGGAGCAGTTTAAGGTTTGGTGGCTTGCTCAAGGGCACCCAGACAGTCCTCAGGAAGTGTGACTGAGCAAGCGTCACCCTAGAAACTATAGAGTTTTGTTGTTGTTTCATAAACGTCCAACTCTAGGAAGTTGAAAAATCTGAGTTTGGTTTCTTGTAAATTCAGTACTTCACAATCTTGAAAAAGAAAAAAAAGGACAGATTACCTTTTTACCTTTTAAAGCGGCCCTATAAACGCCATTGTACATAACGGTGTTTAATTAAACTCAGTAATTCTTGTACTCATCCAGGTGTAGCCTAAGATAAGGAAGAACAAAAAATCCAAACTTGTATTAGCCAGTTTTATCAGATATGTTGACACAAACAAGGAGTCTGACTTCAGTTAACCTTGCTCTCTTTGTACAAGCACTAAAAATCAAATATTAGACTAAGGATCAACCGATACATCGGCCAGCCGATATATCGGGCCGATATTTGCGTTCTTTACTTGAATTGGCATTGGCCAATTCGCGCGTGGGTTCGCCGATGTATTTTTCCACAGCATGATTTACAGACAGGCATCCATGGGCAGCTCTGTGTTGCCGGAAGACCCTGCAGCACATGCAGACCTGTTACCCCTCCCCCACTGCAAGACTGGTGAAAGCAGCATTGCCTTGGAGGCTCCTTCACAACAACGATAAGTTTTAAACTTTCAATTAGCCTCTAACAGTTAAACTTAATTGAAATATTGCCACCCACTTTGAAATAGGAAACATGAATGCCAAGTGCATGTAATATACGTGCTTGAAAACATAGTTAAGTTTGTGGGTCAGAAAAACGGGAATGCTGTTGAATGCTTCATCTTTAAAACTGCTTACCATTTTATTTAGGGAGCTGTTGATGTAGTTGTAGGCTAATATGTACAGCTGTTACGAACACCGGTTTAAGGATTAAGTAATGTCAACGTTGTCAATTCAGTTCCATGGTGTTTGTAGGAGTTTAATTCAGCGAACACCGGGCTGAGGTTAAATGCGTGTCGTGTGCGTGTGAGTGTGTGTGTGTGTGCTCTCTCCCCCAGAGCGGAGTGGAGCAGCTGTGTCTGCTATCAATGGTCTTTAGCGTGCACTAGACGAACTTTAATGATGAGAGAAATGTTTTATATGTAGTACTAAACTGTGTCAGTGTTTCGTGAAAACGTGTTTAGAGCTGTTTGCTGCTGTTATTAATCCGGCGTTAGCGGAGTTTTTCAGTCAGCGTCTGCTCAGCTGATGTGTGTGTGTGGAGGGGGGAGGGGTGTGCGTCTCACTGCGGAGGAGCAGTCATCACATCGATGGGAGATAAAACTTAAACTATGAGAGAAATGTTGTGAATATTAATAGGTTGAATATTTATTCCTTTTAAAGTTGATAATGTCATTTTTTTCATGTAAATTGACGGAGCAAAGAGCAGTATCCGCAACAAATATCGGCCCAAGAAAATCGGCAGTCCATAATCGGTCATCGGCTAAAGGTGATGGAAAAAAATTGGTATCGGTATCGGCCCTAAGAAATCTATATCGGTCGATCCCTATATTAGACTACAAAATTAATATCTACAGGACTACGTAGTGCAATAGTGCAGCTGTGCGTAGCTCTGAAAAAGCTGAAATAAACATTATAAATTATGCAATCATGTTTGAGATCGACTTAATAAGGTAAATAAATTAGACTCCAATCCTGCAAAATTTCAGTCAAAAGACAACGTCAAAACTAAAATCCATCCCATTTTGGCACTCCAGTGTCTAAGGATACTCAGAACACCTGCCAGTTCTGGGAACCTTTCTGTTATTGTGGCAAAGAAGAGAATGTTCAGTCAACAGGTCTCCGTGTACCACTGCAGGAATTTGTTAGGAATACTGAGAAAAGACATGAAAGAAAGTATAAAAAAATACCCTGAATGTGAATTTTGTCAAAATTTGAATCAAAACTAAACTGACAGATTTTTTTTGTCACTCTGCTGCTTGATGCTCTCGATGTCAAATTCCAAGAACGGTTACTCACAACGCCCCTTACCCCCTTCTCCCTCCCCATTGCCCTCTCCCCCTCTCCCTCCAACTCCTCATCTTTACATAAAAAGTTCAGGCTGCATATTAAAAGGAGCTAAAATATTCACACTGTCAAAGGTGGTCAAAGGCTTCTGCGTTCACACAGGAGCTGACAAAGAGGAGGCACCCAGTGCTTGGCCCAAAGGGAACTGTTGAAATAAATCAGCACATACAAAGACACAGAGAGATAATGGGGCTGGAGCTGGGCCTGATCCAGAAACAGAAACACACCAGAACACACACATACACACACACAAAGTGTCTGGCTGGGAACAAAGTCTGCGCACATAGATTAATATTTATTTTTTGAAGCACACATTGTTCAGGACATACAGTATCAGAGGAGTAAAAACATCATAACTCCCCCTGTGAGCAACCTTGCTATGAATCCCAGGCCTGGAATCAAATACATAACAAAAAAAAAAAAAAAAAACTAAACAAAAAAAAATCCACAGATGGTTTCACATGGGGGAGTGAAGGAGAGAGAGATGGGGAACGTGGTATGTCAGAAACATCTGCTGAAACCTGATGTAGGATGGCAGTGTGTTAACATGCAGAGTGTTGGGTATCCACGAGTATTTCTTAAATCACACCAAAAATTATAAAGAGCTGGTCACATTTGGTTATTAATATAAAAAGAACCATCAATTTCTGTGATTATTAACCTGATTTTGTGTGTTCACAAAGTAAATCTAAATAATTTTAGAAGTCAGTTTAAATCATATGGACATGCAAGCTCCCAGAGATTGAGATTTAATTCTACTAAACACAGCAAAGCTATCCAACCACCAGGGCTGGACCGTGGATCATTTGGTTCCAATATCATAATTTCCAATACCCTATTTGAATAAAAAAGACAGAGGGGTGCTTTATTTTGTAAGAAAAACCAGATTCTCCCATATCAGTCTACACGGTTTGACTCTGCAGTATTTAGTAACAGGCATTCTGCCCCTGTCACCACCGTGATACACTAAAAAGACCTATGAAAAACTCACTGTTAAACCTTGTGCCGACACACTCGTTGTATGTGCTCGGGACATTGTTGTAAATGATTCGATGTGTGTAACTTGAGGACACTCAAGGTACACAAGAGCGCTTAACTTCCTGATGTGGAGGTGAACAATTCAGAGATGAAAACTATTAAATTACCCATCAGAAATACAAACAGTATTGGAGACTGTTGTAATAAAGAAAAGATGAACCATGTAATGCCATTTTCTTAAAAAATATTGACATATGATTTTTGATCTATATTGTCCAGCCCTGTTACTTTCTCTAAAATCTTTCTGCTCAACAGTATGTTGTTTTTCTCTCTTCAATACCAGGATTATGCCCAGTAGCACACAGCACTGGAAGAAAATAACTGTCACTCTCCTTATCGTCCTCATCCGATGTACTGTATCTTGCAAATCTCTCCTCACTTGTCCATAGGTGGAAACTACACACTGTAAGGGACAAATACAAAACTCAGGAGTGCATGTCTGAAAACAGCTTTGGAGAGTTTAATGTGATGAGTTTACTGGAGCTGTTACACACTTAAGGTGTTGAAATGGGATACAGTATGGATTTTCTTTATCAATAATTTAATGTAAAGAAAAACATCTGAACTTTAATTTGAATAAATGAGAAAATGATGAGTAATTAGTAAAGGGGAAATCACAGCTCATATCTTGTAACTCCCTAGAGAATGTGGTGTGTCTTATATAAATGTTTTCCTTCAGTTTTTGTTTTTTAAAGTTCACTTCTATGTCTGGAAAAAATTAAACTTAATCATGACAGGTACGCAAAAGAAATTCAAACTTATACTGAATATATACTGAGCCTTTGGCTTCCCATCAGTGACTGTTCAACTCACTGGGGCCTTGGCTAAATGGGGCTTAAGGTTTACGCAGCTTTTTATTTGCCCCTGTATCAACATAGAAAGGAAACAGAGGCCTCCCTGAACTAATTTCTCCCATGAACACTCAGTCATTTGTTGGGCACCACATAGCAGGCCTGGCTGTCTGAGGCCTGAGGATTAAGGCTCAATATTTGTAAACCTCAGTTGGCTTTAGTGCGGAAATGGGGAGTGAAGAAAAATGGGAAGCCTTGGCAAACCAAAGTGTGAAAAACTATCAAATTGTCAGCCATGACAGAAACAGTTACACACACTGGCTTCTGGCTGACACGGAAACAAAACAGTGTTAAATCTATGAAACACTATAGCCTTGTTTGCATGAATGTGGGTGAGGATGAGTTTATAGGTTTTTGTGCAACCAAAGGCAAATATATTCACCTGATTAATGCGTGTGCCATTTGTAATAAAACAAACATTTCCCCGTAACATCTGCTGCACTGCACTATGATTACCACATTACTTTGATGATCTAGTTTGTCTTAGACTGTTTGTAATACTGTCAGAACAGTGTTCTCTAACCTGCTACATAAAAGTCCAAGCCCTTTAACTTCTCCACTTCTTGAACCCCCTCCTCAGTCGAATGTTCTCCCACAATGCATATCATCAGCCTCAACAGGCCCATAAAGTGTTAAAAAATACCAGGTCCTAACTTCCAGCTGTGACACACAACACAGAACTACTTAAGTCCTCGACTTTGACCTTTGTTTGAAAAGTCCCCTTTCAGCCTCAGGCTTTGCACTCAATTCATAGAGCTATGAAATTAATGTGCCAGAGAGCTCATCTAGTCTTTCATCAATCATAGCCTGAGAAAGGAGGAGACAGGTTACAGAGTCACCTTTTATTTTCCATTTCTAACTTCTTCCTTTTTAACAGCACAGATTGTGCAATGAATTAGCTGTTCCACATATCAACATGCACCCTGTTTTGAAATGGAGAGGGTATCGCTGCAGTGCAAGCACATCTGACACATCTGTGTTCAATGGAACCTGCACAGCCTAAACACTTTAACCTTCAGCACCTATAAAATGCACACATGCCCCCATACATGCACAGGAACAGGCACTCACACTTTAAAAAGCATAATTTTAAAACTGACCATTATACTTGTCTGACAGAGACAATGTACCTCTACTTTGATAATAGACCATGGGAAGGCTGACATGAAGAAAAGTGAGCAGATGTGCTCTGTACCTGTGAAAGTGAAGTGAAGTAAATCCTGCAGGGTAATTGTACAGGCAGTGAATCATAGCACTGTCAATGAGGTGTTGTGTCTGGATGTGGGTATTAAACATCAGTAGCATGGCTGTCCACTCTATGGGATGCTCAGCACAGTGTTTTAATTACACACGTTGTGAACGGTGAGCGCTCAGAGCAGGAAATGGCAGCCGCACGGCGCTCACTTCAAACACTGAGACGTAAAAGAGCGTTCAATAAAAGCAGGCCTAAACTTTAGGCTGGGCCTAATGGCCTGTAGGTGATGGATCAGAGGGAAAGGGGGCTCCACACAGACCTGCAGGCTTAAAGGTGTGTTTCACATGAACATAATGAAATACTGGAAAATAATATATTCCAAGTAAGGGATGACTGCCAGATAAAGATGCCTCTATAAGTGAGAGAATGAATAAGTGAATAAAAAGGTAAATAACACAGAATGCAACAAAAACTAGGCAACTACTTACAGCCGTTTATTTCAGGGTTGTTGTCTTTGCTTTCAAATGTTGTAACAATGGCAGCTTTAAAGTTCCGGTGAGGAGTGTCTTGCTCATTATAAAATGAGCTTAAAAGAATCCTGATGTGACTCAGACCTTTTGAATCTGATATCACAAGTCTAACCCACTTCCACCTGGACAGCAAGAGAGACATATTACTTACTGGATGTCTATGCTGAATGAATGGTACTGACCCTGTCGGTAATCTTTAATTCCCATACTCAACCAGGATAATCTCCTATTGTATTGTGAAGTGTTCTAAAAAAGCTTAAAATGTCAGTATCCACTTCTAATCACTTAATAAAGCTTAGCACATAAAATGACAAAGATTCAACATAGAAATTTACATTGACCACAGACACATTGGATGATCTGATGCTAATGTGAGCAAGCTGGTTAAGAAATGACCATGTTGTGAATGTCACTTTGTATAATTCTCCATTAAATACATGTCTAATGAGCATATTTCAACATTTTAATGACATATTCTTCAAAGATGCAGTGCCAAAAAGTGCATAGTGCTACTCAATGCATCATCATAATGCACCATCTGCACCCCTCCATGTTTAAAAAATCTATTTTTATTTTTTCTACATTCAATTAACCAATCAAGATGGAACCACAATTTTAATTTCATTATGTTACCTGTTGTGTTGAAAAAAACAAAAAAAAAAACACTGTCTGGCATTATTAGCTTCATTCTGCTTATGAGTGACTGCAGCACATTTGACTGAGTCACTGACACTTAGGTTCTGAGACTGATCTGTTAAGCAACTTTCCCTTACTATTTGGTTCTAAAATAGGTATTGAACAAAATTATCAGCTAAAATGTGTAGCTTGTGATGCTATATTTGTAATCTTTTCAAGTGGTCAGTAATAGCAATGGAAGCAATCAAAACCATCAACCAAAAGAAAACATTTGTCTTTATTTTTATATTCTTTGCCTAATGTTGCTGCCACTGGGGTAGATGTTAGGTGAGGAGACCAAAATCATGTTGCAGAGACAGTTTTTTCATATTTACAGCAAGTGGTGTATGACTGTTGGAAGAGAGTCCCATGAGATTTTTTCATTGAAAACATGAAGTACACTTTTCAGAACATTATTAAAAAAACAGATCCTACTTTTCTACAATGTAATAGCTATTCTTAATTAAATTACATTTGTGCACTTTACTTAAATCTTAATAACCTGTTTATTGAACTCAATTAATATAAGTAAGGAACCCATTTAGCTTGAGAAAATTATACAACTTAATTCCTGTGTGTAAGCTGGACTCGAAACTTTTTATCATGGTGATTGAACACTGAGTTCAGGATTGCACATGTGCAGTAAAGCCAGGCGGGAGACTACTCTGCAGACTGATTTCGATGTTGGGGGATGCAGAATTTCTCTTTTAGTCTCAAGGTGAGTTATTTAACGCATCTGCATTAAGCTGCAACACGGAAGTGAAACGCCAATTTTTTTTTAACAACTAAAAATCCTTTGTTGTGTTTGCTTGTATGTGAGGTGTTGGTGGCTCAGTTGGATAGTGCGCTTAGTTGGTAATCAAGAGGTTGCAAGTTCGAAACCAGCTCTGGGTAACAAATGGTGATAAGTTCTTGGGCAAGACACTTAACCCCAAGTTTCTGGTCATAAAAGGTCATAAAAGAGTGTGAATGTGTGAGTTGATACTGGTGGATAATTAACATAGGAAGTTGATATAACTTTCTTAATCCAAGTTAAAATAACTCAATAAAATTAAGTAAACACAACAGGATTCAGAGTACACAAAACAAGTAAATATAAAGTAAATGTAATCCAAGACTATTAATCATATTCACTTAACTTTTTAAGGCAATCGGTTTCCAAAATTTTTTTAAGTAATGCCAACCTGTTAGATTTTAGAGTGTACAGTGGGCGCCAAAATCAATGCAAACCAAAAAGAAAAATAAACATTTTTCCCTTCCTCTGTAATGAATTAAAAAAATTAATCTCCAGCCATTATCATGCAGGTGGAACCATGTAAAAGACTAGGGCCCCTTAACAAAAAGATGTTTAGTTTCTGTGTGCCCCAGGCTCCAAATGATTGCTGTTTGAACATAAAGCCTGTGCCTCAAGCATGTTTTGAGGAGGAGCCGTTAACCAGACGACTCACACAGAAAGGGCAGGAGGACAAATTACTTACAGTTTTTATGGCTGTGCTGGCGGGAAGCAAAGACAAAAATGGACAAATCAGGAGTTGGTTATTCCTAGGCTTGAAGTGCAAGAACTGGGTCTTTAAGCTTTTGTTTGTGTGACTGCGTATAAAAAGATTGGAGTTAGAGCTTGGACCATCTAAATACTTAAACAGTTTATGTTAAAAAGGCTTCAGAAATGTAAGTAGAATTGTAGGATGTTTAAACATGTTTTTTTTAATTCACAAGAATAAAAATTGTTGAATTTAGAGCTCCTCTTTATTCTCTCTTTCCTCTGGGAAAGAGAGGAAAGAGAGAATAACAAGCTCTTCAATATCTGACAGATAAATGTATTTAACATTCCTGATAAAAACAGGAGTCAGAGAGGTGTATTAGACTTGAATTGTTCTGTTTTTGTGTGTGAGTGATGTGGGTGTGATGGGAGATCTGACAAACACTTGACTGGATGGACTCAGCCTCAGTGGCCTCAGGGATTTCTGTAAGTGGCACATTCAGTCTCTGAGATCTGCACCTCAGCGCACACGCACACATACTTTCACACATATCTATACACAGAAGCACACATGCACATAAACAAAGTCTCTCTCTCTGTGACACACACTAACACACACTGAGCATCAACTTCAACTGGCTCCATGAACACAAAGGCCCCGCAGTGCTGACAACTCAACTGGAAGAGAGCTTAACCTCTGAGCCCTGAGGTCAACTCATTAACACTCACAATCCCCCAGGATGCAAATGACAAACTTATGAAAAATTTAGAAACACTTTAAAGATGATTGATAGAAAAACTTGTAACTACAAAGTTTTTACCATTCCTTTGAAGAATGGTTTGATATTTAGTTTAAAATGGCACACAAAAAATGAACATCAGATCTCCAAGTGTCAGGGTGAAATTTGAAAATTAATGAGCCTTTTGACTGGAAACCACGTTTACATGAACAGACCAAACATTTCATCAGAAATGTTTATCATATTAAAAAAAAAATCAAATTACTTCAATCACTTGGCTTGCAAAGATCTCTCAGAAATTAAACCATCTAAAAAGTCAGAGAAAGTACCTTGGCCACTGCTGGATGAAAAGATGTAAATTTGTGAAGGACGGTTTTATGTCATATGATAAAAGAGGAAAACTGCCATCCAGTATTATTTATTATATAGTTTGCATGTAATGTAGTATTCTAAGAATCAAAGTGAGTTGGCCTGACCAGTGACTTTACATTTAGATGGATGGAGCTGCTGTCAAGTGGGGGTGAAGCAAAAATAATCAGCTCCCCTGCTAATAAACTGCAATACAAAGGCCGATTTAAACTTACGTGAAGAAGCTTTGCCGTAACCTTCACTCTAGATCTGTGAAGACCTGAACCAATGCAGAGAGCTATGCACATACCCTTATGTGCATTTCCCCTAGAATGAGACTGCATGTAAAAATGATGTGGAAAGCAGAACCATACAATCTTTTCCCTTACATGACTGCCGGGTTACAAATTTACAGATTTAGGGGCAGTTTCATTAAATTTGAACGCGTCTGGATCAATAATTCATTGTTAGGAAGTTTGGAGCAAAAATGTTTTTATCATTGAACATTGGTGCATAGTAAGCTAACATTAGCTTGTTGTTACTACTTAATAAGGGAGGGGCATTATTAAAGGAGGTAAAATTCTGACCAAGTTAGCATGATAATTTTTCAGGATTAGGACAAGTTTGTTTTGTGCAACTGTCTTTGTATTTCACGGACATGGTCAGTCATCTGACTGCATTATTATACTATTTGATCCTCCCTGGGTTTTTGCTCTGAGATGGGTCCCTGTAGAAGAGTAATTTGGACTTGTCCTCTCATCAGTTAATGCACCCAACAAAGCTGACAACCTAAACTGTCAACTTCTCCACGAAAGAAAGTGTTTCTTGCTCACCAGAGGATGTCACAGAAAAGTTTAAAAATGTCGCCCCATTCAGCCTAATAATCACAAAAATGGAAGAAAAGCTTGGACATATCACAACTAACAACACTGCCATTTCACTTTTCAACTTGAGTGCCTACTACAAAATAACACAAGACGTTGCTCTCTTTTGGAGGTACCAAACTTAGAGATCTTTGGCATTAGTCTGTAAGTTAGTAAGGTGTCTTGGTTAGAAGGAGGGGGCATGACATCAATTCTACAGAAACCCCAGCCAGCTTTCTTCTACATATGTCAGCAAATTACAAATTATGTCATGGTTTTACTTCTGTACAGTTGGAGATGTGTTGATCATATTAATATACAGTCCATGGGCCAAACACTTAAGTGTGACGCCAGTCAAATAAACTACTGAGCTAAATGACTGCCAATTATGGTTATTAGACTCAGATAATGTACTTGTTTCTTTTTCACAGACCAATTTAACGAAGACAAAAAGTTAAATGTTTTGTTTCCCACATAAAAAATATTTTGAGGAATTTTCAGATGTTATGTAGAACATCAAAAACATCTGAGGAGGCTACATGAGTTTATTAATGAGTCATGTTTAAAGTATTATAGATGATTTACCTAATGTTCTCTTGTTGAATTTTCAGAGACCAATTTCAGCAAGACAAGGAAGTTAAATGTTTTGTTTCCCACATCAAAAAATACTTTGAAGAATTTTCAGATGTTACGTAGAACATCAAAAACATCTGAGGAGGCTAGATGAGAGTTTGTTAATGTGTCATGTTTAAAGTATTATAGTTTATTTATCTAATGTTCTCTTGTTGAATCTTCAGAGACTGGTGACAACAGCCTTAGCATTTTTGACTTAGCACTCCTCATTAGAAGTGAGACAGTTAGAGAATCTCATAATTTGGAGAGCCTTAAGTTTAGAGATAATGTAAGGTCAAAGTCAAGAGCAAGGAGGCAGGCGGCCGTGATATTTAGCTGCGTGTAAAGACGCAAGTGTGGAGGAGGCAGGTCAGGTGTGTAGCCATTGTTCACTTTGATGGGATTATTTGCACCTCTCAATGCTGAAAAAACAGGTATCATCAGAAGACAGTCATCTGAATTTACAATGGCTGGATTTAGGTTCTCGTCTCCTTCTGGCTCTATCTAGGTTGTGTAATTAGAGATGCTCTGTAATTAGGGGCAGAGCCTTCAGGGCCATGGTGACTACTGTCTACTTTAAAAGGGTTTGGCAAAGTACAACATTTCAAACTGGGGGATGGGGAGAAATTACAGCATTCCTGCTTTGCTCTTTTTTCATCAATCCCAGGTTTAGCACTGCTGGTGATTAAATATGAGCTTGTAAACAAACGTAACACATGACTGTGTCTGAACACTGTGAATGGGGTTATAAAAGTTCAGCTTCAGACATTTTTTTTTCAGGGAATCCCTGGTACTGAAATATGGGAGCTAAACAGTACCGTTACAGGTCATTAAATTACTGTTTGTTTAAGCTTTGCCTGAATCTATGCCAGTTTTGACAAGCTTTCACGCTGAAGGTTGATTACCTGTACAGTGTCGGCAGGGTTTTATCAGAAAGAGTACAAGAGCTTGGCTTGGTTTTGTCACCAATACTGAACATTGATATTGATATGAGGGCATCCCCACATTTGACAGCTCCTTTTACAACATGATTTGTTGATAATCACATTTGGCTAATGTAGACTCTATATGCTGTGTTCACAAATAGGAAAAAGTAAAGAAAGGATTCCAGTAAAAGTCAGTGTAATACAATGTCATGATGGTCAGAGGGTAGACCTCTGTACTCAGGATAAGAATACTTTAAGGTAATCCAGTCACTGGGAGCCAATCATTAATAGGAATATTTATTAAAAATACACAATTGGATGATCAGATTTAACACTTGTAGTCAGTTATACAATCTTTTAAGATTTATACTCCCCCACTAACCTTGCAAAATAACAGGATGTGTCATAATTTATGTCTGTCGTGAGATCAATTCATCTTACCAAGCTCTTCAAGTTGCTGCATTTGTTCCCTGGTCTGAAATGACCACAACAATCAGTGTCCTCTCAGGAGAAAGAAGCAGTAGCTATTATCAAGGTTTAGTTGTGTTGAAATCCAGAGGCAACTACATGCCTCTGATTGGGCCCTAATTTATTTGAGACACAACAGTTGTTCATTCACCTACCTATTGTTTTGGAAAGTTTCTACCCTACCCAATCACTGGCTACGTTTATATGCAGTCAATATTCAGGTTAAGATCAATATTCCGGTTTCTGAAACATTCGGAATAACCCAGTTTACATGCGTGAGCAAACAGGGTTATTCCTCTATGCATAGTATCCCAAACAAAACAGTTACGCACGGAGAACGTCATCACGCAAGGAGAACGTCTTGACGCACTGCGCGTCTTTTCCGCTTCTTCTTCTTGTATCCAATAGCAACGAGAACAACAGCAGCAGCACAACAGATAATGAACGGCCCAGAGCAGGTAACAGTCGGCTTCGTTTGCGCTTTGGTGCTGGTACCGACCCACCACCAGTACTTGACACTATTCTTTGTCAGTTTCTTCATTAATGAAGACGAGAACGTGAAGAATTAGGAAATCGAGCCGTAGCTGTGCCATGTTACAACAAGTACTTCCTGTACTCAAAAGACCAAGATTCCTTGCGAAAGGGACATGCGCAGAACACAACTTAATGTTCCTTTCTATGAGGATATCCTGATCGGCATATACATGACCAAACATTCGGGTTAGAAAAGGAGTAACCCAGGGGTGACATTCGGGTTTTTAAAAACCGGAATATGAGCATATTCCGGTTTTTAAAAAGGTTTTTTGGTGTTTACATGGCTGCACGCAACCGGGTTATAGCTAATATTCCGGTTATGAAAGGTTTAATGACTGCATGTAAACGTAGCCACTGTCTACAGGGTATGTCAGATGATCTCCACGCAAAACCTTCAGGATGTGAAACAAACGTGTCTGCTGCTATTTCTGCAGCTCAGTCATCCACTTTAAGAAACTGTGATTGAATCCCCAAAACTATGTTTACAGTCCTTTGTAGTAAAAAATATTTGTCAAGTATTGAAAACTATAATTATATGTAGGTTGAGCCTGGATGAAGATCAGTTATGTAACTCAGTGAGGTTACAACATCACAGTACAATGTCCAGTCTGTAGCATTATAATGCATGTATGCTTGCTCTTTAAAATGACCATGACAGGGTCATCATTAGTGTAGGATATCTGTAGCATTGCTCCGTCGGGATTTTTGTGCCATTCAAAAGCAAAAATTACATATTTTTTTGCCAATGTAGTTGAAGCTTCATAGACCCTTAACATCAGGTCTTAGCAAGGTTACCTTTATCTTACAGTTCTTGGACATGTTTTTTTTTTGCATATACATTTGAGGCTTTACGGACCCCTAATCTCAGGTCTCTTACTTAAGGTGACATTTACTTTACCTAACAACCCTTACATCATAAATTCCTGGTCTCCTGCCAAGGCCATATTTTCTTACAGCCATCAGACATTTTTTGCTTTTGGTATATGTATTTTATGCTTTATCAATCTTTCATGAAGTCATTTTAATCCTGCAGGCCCGCACATTTCTTGTGTATGTATTTTGAACCACAATAACTTTCAAGTGAGTTTTGGTCCCCCACTAAGGTTTTAACTGAGTTCACTTTCAACTCACAGCCCTTAGACTTGCTCCAATGTCTGTAGTTAATTTTCCTGACTTAAAATTAACAGCCCTTAGATCAGTTCATGTATATTTCCCAAGTTTCATTGGCTTTGTATCAATTATTGGCCATTAACCTAGTTTAAATCCATTTGACAGCACTGGGACATGCCTAATGTATGCACTCTAATTAAGGTTATTTTTTACCCCACAGCCCTTAGACATGTTTTTTGTGTATTGATTCAAGTCTTTACAGGCCCTTATTGTTTGGCCTTCTAAGGGTTTACCTCTCTTACAATATTTAGATAGGTCTTAGCTCCCTTTCCCTTTACTCAAACATTCTTCTTATTGAGCTAAGATTATCTCTCTACCAAAAAGTACAAACATCCATAACAACCCAGAAAAGTAGGCTATTTGCACTTTAGCCTAGTTAATACAAGCACTAACATTTTTAGACTTCTATGCCAGGAGAAGTATACAAAAGTATTCATAACTGCATATCATTATTCCATGCTTATATGCATTTTTAAAAGCTTAAAGCACTGGACAGTGGTCTTTTAACATAATCCTATCACCAGCCACTGCATCTCTCATCTCCCCTTCGTGCCATCACTCCAGAAATATAAATGGCAGAAAAGGAAACATATGCTTAAGTCAGACGCATTTACTCCTGACCTTCCCTGCCAGGGTGCTCTACAGTTAAGCTGCAGGGATTTGCACCAGCTCAACATTTACACCATATGGATGCTTTATTACAGAGTAATGATGTCTCTCTTGGTCCCTCAGTACTATCTCTAACTGGAGATGATTTGAGAAACCAAACAGCCTTATGTGTAACCAGGTGATTAGAGAGACTTAAGGGGGATTTTATTAAATTCTACTAAGGAACTTAAGGGGCATATTTTTGTTCACTTTATGCTAGAAGCATTCACATCCAGAGACCTCTAACTGCACTCAAAATGGAGCTATTAAATATGGTGTTTACATGGCCATTTCTAATTTCATAACATGACAGAAACTGGGTAAAGTTAACAAAATATATTTTCAACCTATTCAGAGTGATAAAATCACCATGTATGAGGTCATCAGTGCTTCAAACATTTACAAGTTAACATGTGTGTAGTGCCATAAAATAAGGACTGTATTTAGTGCTTTTATGTAATGAATATGCCTAACATGGACCAATATTGAGGCCATTACATATGGGCAAATGAAAATAACATGCCAATCCATTTCCTCACTAATTTCTTCAGCTTTAGCAATAGCAATAATTGGATGTATATTGAAATGAGAGCTGGGCAGAGCATTGATTTGAGCTACTGCATATTAGCAGTGAATAATCAATAGAGAGGATTCAATGCTTATTAAACTGGAATAAGGGATGGCCTTTTTTCATTTGTAAACCAATGACTGTTAATCTCATAACTGGCCATGGTAATGCATTGTTCTTAATAAGACCATAGTACCGTCAACAGCGAGTCAATTTACAGAAGTTACATTGATTAGTAAATGGAAATGTTTATATATGTGTTACAACAACAAAAGGCACACTGCCCTGTTGTCTAGATCATTTGCATATTCTCATATTCTTTGGCAGATTTTGTTTTTACTTAATGCAACAAAAAGGATGTGCTTGGGGAAACATTATGAGAGATTTTGCCAAAGCAGCAAGCTGGTTCCTTTAAGGAGCAGCTAACAAAGAAACCAAACCTGTATCACAAAGACAGACCTTTATTGAAAACAAGAATTTAGGGCAATGTTGTCAGGCTACAGCCAAATTATAACTGTCCTTTATTTTCTTAATCAGCCTCTTAGAATTTCAACCCTGGAGAATTAACTGTATAGGCTTGATTAGCAAATGAATGCGATTTCAGTTGTGAAAATATAACTGAGGGCTTGGTGCAAGACACTAGGCCAAACAGCCCTGAGACAGAAGAAAGCCAACATCTTAATTTATTAGCGATCTGCGACATTTCTCACCCAGAAGCCAAGGCAACTGGTGTGTCAAGACTGAAATGAAATTAGTGCTCTTCTCGGCATGAGAAACAAAAGCGTTCCCCTCTAAAGCAAGCAAGGTCCCAGTCTGGCACAGTGAGGTCAGCGGGCCGAGGCCTATTGCCAACCCAGAGCTGAGCTGCAGCGCTGTGTGCAAATCAGCTGCTTTTCTCCCATTTAATTTCTAATGCGCAGCATTTGTGCTCTTCTTTTCATGAGTGTAGAACCCTATCTTTGGCCCTCCCCCCTGAAAAGGGCCTTCCCGGTGACGAAGGTGACCTGCCACTGAGAAAAAGGAGGACCTGCCATGAACTGAGTGTCAGCCATTAAATATGATTTCGCCCCTGAATGGCACACAAACACATTCAACCGGTGAAACTCATTAAGCCTGCATAGTCTCTCTTTTCTTAAGCATAACAATGATTTCAGCTGGGAACTGCAATGGTTTTTTTGGGAGCTGAGCCATTGATTTGAATTGCATTCAAAGTAATAAATCAAGTCCAACTTCACATCCTGGGCCCATTTGCCTAATTCAGCGCCTCGCACCATACTGGTCAATTAGTTTAGAGCGAATATATTCAATGCAGAGAGCAATTCACAGACAGGGCATAATAAATCCGTGGCTTGAAGACCATCCAAAGTAACCTCTTGCTGCTATTCTGCCCATTTGGGTACTCCACTGAGGCGCCAAAAAGAGACCTCAACCAGTGAAAAGTAACTGTAACAACCGGGAATGTTTTTTATCAGAATACCTCATATTCTATGTTTGAAGGCACAAAACACATTTTAGTGTGGCATGCTATGTGGTTAAACTTCCATGATGTTGTGGAATATGATACAGCTTAAGCCTAAATGAGGCCACTGGCAGCAGGAGAGACAAAGTGTGAAAGTGCCAAGTCCTGTCTGACAAAGTAAGCTGCCTGTCTGATTCCTCTTAGTGCACTCCCACTTCTTCCCTGTTTTCCCCACCTGACAAACACTACAATGCTGTATCTCCCCCAAGAATTATTCATATTTCTTCTTTAATGTCCAGTTTCTATTGACTTTACCTATGAAGCTCTGAGGGAGGGGGTAAGCTAGAGTCCCAGCCTGCTAAATTACAGCCATGCTGACTGAAAGAGGTGGGAGCAGCTGTGAGGAGGGCTCTCAGTAGTCAGACCATTGTAATCTGCATTAACCACATTGCAAGAGAGTGCAAAGGGTCAAAGTCTTTAAGTGCCTGCAGGGATGGGTGCTTGTGGATTACATGTTATTGCTCCAAGAGGATGTTATAATTGTACAGTTCTGCCTGCTCACTACCTGTTGTTCACCTCGGATGATTTACATCTCTGTGTTTTTGAAGAGAGGGTTTGTTATTTTGGGTCACAAGGGAGGAAAAGTGGTCATTTTAATAGAATACAATGAGTGAGCAAGTATGCACTGGAGGTGATTTAGACTAACAAAAAATGGAGCAATGAACTGAATTTATCTTTCATATGTGTGTAGCATAAAGAGCTGGTTTGATTTGGAGGGCATGTCAACAAGATCAATGCATAAGTAAATTCTTCTTGGTAATCCAGACCAGATTAAGAGTATTTCTTGGAAGGTGATCTGGAATAGCTCTGGCAGGAAGTGTAGCCTAAGATGATCTTCAGGGATTCTTCGACAGAGTATTAAACAGCGAGAGGCAGAAAAGTAAAACTCTGATTGGCTGCTCATCGTTCACAGAAAACAAAACAACAGCTGATGATTTTTTTCTCTCCACTTTTTACTGTTTTTGTGTGAATCATTCATCAAACTGAAAAAAGTGAAAATTATTTTACAGAATTAATGAGGAGAGAGCTTTCCTTTCATCAGGTCAATGAATTATTTATAGCAACATTTGATTGGGTGATTGAAACTGTGATTTAATCCCATTAACATCTGTGATGGTGAGAAAAAAAGCATATGTCCTGATGAATGTTTCTGGGCTAAAATTTAGTGCTATTGAGAGCGACCCACAGACAGATTGTATGCTGTGTCGCACGGAGATTATATAGATCCTCACAGTCTCTGTCTGAGTCTGTGGAGGAATGACAGAAAGCTCAATGGAAGCGTCTGTCTCTCAGCCCGACACCCTGTCCGGTCGTCTCCCCGTATTCCTCAGAGCCTGTGATGAATGTGTGCAGGGCCCTTTCTCTCCCCCCACATACATCTGACATTATTAACACAATATAAAATGTGATGGAGCGCCCTGCCACACCGCTGAACCCCAACACTGCACAGCTACATCATGATTTATTTCCACAACCATGAAAAAGTAAGCGTGCCATTAAAATCACAGGTGTTTGGAGGCCACACGACTCGCCGGGCTCGATCAATAATGTAACTCTTTTACACGGCTCATTTTGAGGCTGCCGCAGCATCATATGCCATTAGTGAGGACTTGATCTATCGAGGATCAAACCTCAGTCTGGCTCCGAAGCTATGAGCATGCATAGGTGCAAGCTAACAAGGTGTGTGCACATGCATGAACACCCACTCTGTCACACACTCTCGCAGGGGCTTGTGTTTACAGCGTCTCCCCCACTCTCTCACATAACTCAGCACAGCTAATGTGGGAGATAATGTACTGTAAATGGCAAGTGCTCTGATTGATACCTGCACTTAAAACAATTAGAGGAGTAAAAACTTTGGGAAAAGACAAAAGTTTGTGCTACTTACTGTGAGGTTACCTGCTGTGGTCTGGGAAAGTGATTTGTTAGTGTTTGTTGAGCGTGTTCCCGAGGCTATAAAGTGTGACACTAGCTACAAATAAGGACTAATGTCCCAGTTTTTAATGAATACTTAGCACAACCTGTAAAAGAATCTGCTGTCTTTTCCCTTTCACAACACGGGATTATCAAGAAATAATCCTGCAAATTCACCCCAGGGGAAAGAAAAAACTAAATCCAAAAACTAGTTCAATATTTTGAACACAATGAATTAAAATCAAACTACCATAACAACAAATGATGAAAACTCTCTAAATGAAAAAGTTTGCACCCTGAGCCACTGATTGAATAAATGTAACCTTCTCATTAAAATCCTGGTATAAGTCACCTTAACCCTTTAAATAATAGTCATAACTAGTTTCTGGTAATATGCTATTTTAAAACTACAGTTTCATTTACTAATAAAGGAAGCAATTACAATTTAAAAAATGTGATCAAATTTTAGTTACTAATCAATACAACTCTTTGTTACTTTTTGTATTTGTTGGGCTGCTATATATGCCCCTGAATCCCTAAGTAGCCTACAGAGTTGACTGCAGGGAATGAGAGGCAAAGGGTGAGACTTGGAAATAGGTCACGTAAAGTAAAGGAATTCATTTCTTTTGATACAAATAAGTGGAGTCAAATAGTTACTTTTACAAGGATTAATGAGCAATACATCATTTTTTTACAAGTTTTAAGTAACTTGCCCAACACTGAAAGTTAACTAATTATTTTAATTATAATTATATTTAACTAGAAGACACAAACTGGGATTAAGTATCTCATTTACAAAAGTGATTTCACCAAGGCATGACCTCCCCCAAACTGAAAAGTAGCAGATACAGTGAAAGTAATAATCAAATGGGAATACCTGAAACAGTACAAAATCTGGGATACAACTATTTACATCGTCTTTAGAAATGAATATCACTTTCTATTTTTAGGACATGAAATTGTAAATAAAGATACTTTTAAAGCATTTGTTCGGTTGAATGACCTTTAATCTGAGTATTGCTAAATTTACCACTCTTACAAATTAAACATTTATTATTATTACTAGTATTCTTTTTTTTTTTTTTACAGTATTTCACTCTTGTAATTTTGAACAGCATTTACATGGTGGAATAACACTGGATGTAAATGCTACTAAGGTCTGTGGTACGATAACATGTTTAATATGGTATCTCGACCAAAGTTTGTCTGGACTGTGTGATTTTTATGTTTCTGATGGGAAGGAGACTTCAAAAGACTCTAGAAAAACTGACCGATAGTGTTTCTCCCAGCAATACACTCAACAACCCAATGTAAAAAAGCCTAATCAAGATTAAACAAGTCCAACACATTTATAAATAAGATGCCACGGCAAAGTGTGGTCTACTTAATTAAACGGTTAAGCAGTTACACGTCAGTTACATTTTACATTTATCTGTTGTTTCTTGCTCACTTAAAAATGCTCCATTTTATCTTGATCATGAAGAATCTAATGTTGAATTGTGGTAATTTTTATTCTGCAACTGAGTCTAGACACTTCATCATCTTGTCTTTATGTACAATATATCACACTGTCTTTCAGATTATGTAGTAAGTACCAGAGGTCCTTCTGTTATATACCATAGGCCTCTGGTTCTACAGCTGATACATAGAAAGATGTGTTCAGTGTTTAGCTGATATGTATTTCTTCTTCATTTTGTAATGAGAAAGGATATTTCACTGTGTAGAATGTTAAATGACTTTTAACATTGTATGTCTATGTACAGGTGTCATATTCTTGGAAACTTTCTGTGGTTTTCATTGTTTCCTCCGCCAAGGAGGTTATGTTTTTGCCGGCGTTTATCTGTCTGTCTGTTTGTCTGTTTGTTTGTGTTCAACATAACTTGAAAAGTTCTGAACGGATTTGGATGAAATTTTCAGGAATTGTCGGAAATGGGATATGGAAGAACTGATTAAATTTTGGAGGTGATCTGGATCACCGTCTGGATCCAGGAATTTTTCAAAGGATTCTTTAACATTACCAGACAGGACCATTTTCGCCAAAGTGGACCGAAGCTGCTTGGCGGAGGGCTGCGCTCTCTGAGTGCTTTTCTAGTTTGTCCATGTGTCTTCTGGGACGGCAGCTGGAAATCAGTGGCTTGCAGAATCTATTGTAACTGTTTAGTAATCTGTATTATGATCAATTTAATTGCTGCCAAAAAAATAAAAAATTACTGAAACAAAAACAAAAGTTGTGTGAATTCTCTGATCTGACTAAATAGATATAATAATGTAACTCCAAAATCACTACTTTTCAGAAAATGAAAAAACAATGCTTCATTTAAAAATAAATGAATAAATACTGAATTTTCATAATTCGCAATTGGTTTGGATGATTGGTTTGACATACTGTATTATAAAACCCACTCTCAGACGAGAGAGACTGATAGTACTAATCTATGAAAAAAAAAAGAAATGCAGATGAGATTTCTGCCAGACAGCAAACAATTATTTTATTTTTAAATAATGACTTTGCACTAGCTAAACTGAATTGTTTCCCAGGATAATAAAGTCAGAGAAAGACAAAGAACCTGTCAGTTTCTATTTCTCAAGGGTCAAGCTGTTGCTGGTATAAACATGTTTTTGCTTCCATGTTAATTAAGATATGTTTAGAAAAGGAATGCAAAACATTTCTGAAAAAGGACAACCATTGTTCCCGCAGAAGCTCACTGATGAAATAAAATCAGGAGATTATGGAAAGCGAGGATGGAGCGGCAGTCCTCCAAAATTTCCTTGTTGCTGAGACTGCATTCCTGATGACATTGTAGTCAACTTGCAGAAACAAAAAGTCTATTCCCAGCAGCCCCAATGGAATTGCAAACTAGTGCATTTAAGAAACAAAAGTATTTGCATATGACTGTTCAATAAACATCCCTATTCTTTTATTTCTTGTAAGAAATTCCATCTGAAGGATGAAAAAATAATAAAAAATAATAAAGTTGAATTTAATTTAAGAAGAAGCGTAGTCTTTAATTTCCCCTCACTCATTCCTACCCTCCATTTTCTTTTTCTCCCCCTTTTTTCCCCGTGCAAGTGCCATGAAAATGAACTATTAATCTGTTCCCCAAAGGAATTCCTCATGCCACGCAGGCCTGACAGCCGCAATACGATGGTTGTTGTGTGGTCAACAAACAATTTCCCTGGGCTTCACTGCCTTTCAAAGGCACTTTTTCAACTGGCCCTGATCATGTGAAAAATGTCCTTGTCAAAGGTTTTCTCTGCTTTTCTTCTCACACAAAGATGTCAGATGGAGAGAGTTAGAATTTCCAAACATGTTAATCCGCGTGAGCGTAAACTCGGCCCCTTCCTCTATGCAGTGCTTGAGAGTTCATTCAGCAGGTTGGAAATTTCCTGTGCTTGAGTAACAAAAGTGTGCCTTTGGGTAAAGATGCAATATGTCCTTAAAGTAAAAGAATAGCAGATTATGAAGTTATGCAATTTATCTGAACAATTCATGCACGGACTTTTCACTCGGGCCGGTTTCTCAATGCTGCAGTTGATTTCATAAAACTGAGCAGCACCTGTTGAGTAAAAAAAGTTATTTCTTACTTAATGACAGTCAGTTAAGATGACAATACGAACTTGAAAACTGAGCTACCACATTTAATGAGCTTCTCTGGCTGGATGGATAGATTTATCAGTGTAAACAGAGTCAGGGGATGTTCTCCTGTTCTCTGTAACGCCCACCAAACAAACCATCCCTTACTCGGGGCGTCTGGACTAAAAGGTGGGCCACCTTATTAGGATCACAAACTCCCCGCCTCTTCCTGTCTGCACTGCCAGAACCCCTCAGTCCACCCATCATCCCTTCATCCAACCCTTCCTCTCCACTCCACTCCAGCCTCTCATCACAGATCTTTCCTGTCATCACACACACATCCGCTGTCACGCTGCCGCCTGATGGATGAGCCCACTTTTGATAATGGCATCAGGAACTGGGTGTCTGCCTTGTCATTAGATACTATCGGAGCTGTCTTATTACAGCTGAGGACGACCCCAGGTAGGCAGACAGGTACCTTTGTGTGTAGATACAGCCAAGATAATTAACCAACGGGAATAATGGACTTCAGTGAACCTGAAAACCTTTATTATCAAAGCCAAAGCTGACAGAGCTCTATGTGATCAATCAATTCTACCTGACGGTTGAACTCTATTTTGGAAGCAGATATATTTTTGTGTGAAAAAATTCTGCTAACTAAATAATTTTGTCAATATACAGTTCCTAGACCAAGATACCTGACAGTCTTGTAAAATTTGAGAGGGGTATGACTGCAGCCCAACTGTCAGACCTCCTCTACAGTGAGGCTGTAGTGACATCTATTTACAAGTCCAGAGTTACAAATCGTCTTCAAAGAAGGGTTAGAAACATGCTTTTCTGAACGATTTTGTTTATATGTTCAATTTTGCACTGAAACAGAGATAAAACCTTAATTTGTTGGTATTTTCTCCAAAATCATCCATCAACACAAGTTACAAGGATCATATTTAAAGTTCAAAACCAAAATCCTCAAAAAAAAAAAAAAAAAAAAACATTCTGCTGTTGCCCCACTGGCCGCAGCATCTGTGGACCTGTACAAAGTTTTTCAGGGTTGTAAATCTTGTCCTAATCCACTTTAGGTTGACTAGGATCCCCCTCTCCCCCCAAGAAAGAGCCTATTACCAATGCTGTGTACATTTTTGACTTCTTTATCATTTCTTCTGACTGCTTCTGATGAGAGCGAGACATCCTTGATTTGCAAGGCATGCAGAACTAAGTGGAAGAAATTGAACTTTACATTAAAAATTGGTTTTTGATTCCAATCCCTAGTCAGATATTGTTTATATTTCTTGTGGATGGAGGTAATGGTTAATAAATGGGAGAGGACAAATATTTTACGGCTTAATTGTTAAGAATATTTTAAAAGAATATGTAGTCTTGCCAGAAAAAGTCAGCATTTACACACATATCCTTTACTCTTCAGGTCTTGCAAGTATCTTGCAAAAATATGTAGTAATTTAGTGATGAAGACAAACAAAACAGAAGTCTGGTGAAAAAAACAAAAAAATGTTTTTTAGTGAATAAATTCCATCTTTGAAAGAGTAAAATCCAGATATTAATAGTGGTTGTGATGACACAGATTAATCCTTCACGCTAAATAAATTTTAGATTTCAAATTCTGTTTAGCTGTTTCATTTCTGGAGTTCATTGAAGGTGGGTGATGTTTGAACCCCAGGACAAGAGGAGTATGCAGAATGTTAAGACAGCAGGAGGGTTAAAGCAATAAAAATCATATAAAGGTTTAGATGTCTGTCTAATTAAACAATCTAAAAACAATCTAAAAATAAAAGTGAGGACAATCTACAAGCAAGGCAATGCAATAAGTGTCAGAATGATTAGGGATGAACACTTTTATTTATCTTCTAATGATTTTCATTCTTACTTTTCCATCACAGAAACACACGATATAGATAATGATTTATTTCATTTGCAAGGCTTCAGTCGCTGAGCACAAAGGTGAGCTAACGATCACAAGGGAGCAGAAATGGGGGCGTGCAGGTCAGGATAAGATCCACACAAGCATCACAATGGCCCCGACCTGCCACAGGAAGAATAACTATGGTTTGAATTATGGATAGATCTGAATGGTGTCTCTTCTCTGCAGATGGCTGCACACATGAGAATCCCAAGGCCCGTATAATTGTATTGCTAATAAGGAGTAAAGCCAATTAGGCATTTAAGTGTGCTGTAATCACTTGGACGGGGAGAGATGAAGAGAGGAGCACAGAGGAGATAGGAAATCAGGCCAAAGGACAAATGAATGCCTCCTCTATTTCTCTCCCACACTGACAACCATAATTAGACATAAAGTGTGTGTATGCCACTGAAAAGTCCCCACTGGGGGAGAAAAGCTGCGTGTATTACCACCACATTTGTGACGTCTATATGACAGGGGGAACAAGACAGGATGAGATAGGTAATGTCAGAAACCACAAGACAGGAAAGCCCTGATGACCACAATCATGCAAAGAGAGACCGTTTTAAAGGGCGTTTTACTTACAGTGGGTCATCTCCGGCTACTGGTGACCTTAAAGTGTGCTGACCCCTGTGAAAAAAAAGCACAGTTTTTGAGTTTTTGAGACAAAGTTATACTTGATATTTTTGAGTGTAAAAAACTTAAACAGAGCTTTATAGTACCTAAAATGTTTATTATTTTACGTTATTACAGCTCTTGTACTCTGTTCATTTGACATACCCAACAAGGTGAATTTTTCAGACCCGAAAAGCTGTAGTTACTGAGTTCAACAACAGACCAGTAAGAGCAAAATTGACATTGATAATCAATATTCCAAAACATATCTTAAACATGCTGTGATTGTGTAAAACTGTTACTTACTTCTTTCAAAATAAAGCCTAATGGGATGAAAGTTAAATAGCAGGACATGCACTGCTGCACTTTTTGATATAAAATCGAAGACTTTTTAAAACTATAAGAAATGGAGATCAAAGTTTTTTTATATGGGACTCTATATTTTAATTGTTATTGTCAAAAGTTTAAAATGTACTTCAAAAGCCTTAGACCTTTTTTTCTGAGTTCATATATTTTTATGTGCGACATTTTGCCTTTGTAAATAACACAGCAAATGCTTATAGCAGTCAAAAATCATCTAGAAAAAAAACATTTGAAATCAATCAGACTAGATTATAACAGACTTGTTAGCGACAGTGCCATTTAACATTTGTGAAAAAATACAACTTTTGAACACATAAAAGTTCTTTAATTTCTTATATATCATTTAAGACCTTTTTGGCCTTTTCACATTACAAAAATAAGAAAGAAAGTTAATTCTCTCCTAACTTTGCTCAGAATTTGTTTTGGGAAAATTATTTTAGGGACACAATACACTTTAGGAAAAGTAAATGAATATTGTATCTCTTAACATTTATGTATATTTAAAGAGTTGTAACTTGATCTGTGTAACACTAAAGTTATTTTTCAAATCATTTGACAAAAGTGTTTTATAAAACTGCAAAAAAATGCATTGGAGACATCACAAAACAGGACTGCATGTGAAAAAAAGGAAAAAGAAAATAAAAACACAAAAATACTAATAAAACACACGAGCATTTTTACAAGAAACATTTTTACTGAAAACTTTAATACACTCTTCAAGTCATTGGTAAAATACACTTCGATGACCTGTTAGACCCCGGAGAAAAATAAAGTCACCAATTACCTAGAGTGACATAGATGCTAAATTAAACAATACATTTCTTTGGTTTTATGTCTTAAATGGAGCTTAAGGATTTTAAATTTGCTCTCAATACAAAATTTGCTGTTCCTATGGTGTACTTCACCATGTCTTGACACACTGAGGCTCAATTTTAATCCTGATTTTGGTTTTCCATGGTCATAACATGATTATCGAGATCGTCTAATTACTGTGAAGCCGACTGTGTAGCTCTAATTTTCTTCATAGGTTTTGTCATATGTGATACATGTTTCAGTATTTTTTGTTTATTTTATTTATTTATTTTTGGCACAACAGCACATCTCTACTACCTCAAAACTTAGTTACATTTTATTTATACATCATTGTATAGGGTTTTTAAGACTTATTTTTAATTATTGCATGTTGAGTGTTTAAAAAAATAACATGGGTGCTCAAATTCAATCTATGCATGTCATGTATGTGTTGTAAAATCAGGAAGTAATTGTTCTGTTGACCAAAAAACACATCAAAATGATTGTGATTATGATTTTTATCATAATCAAGCAGCCCTATGTTTGAGTTTAAATTTACATTATGAAGGCAGTCCCTCCACGCTGCTTTCAATATCATTAGATGACATGTATGGCTCATAACATTATCTGGGACATCTGAGACAAAAAAAAATGAGTTCACAGTTTTCATCAATGAACTCTCTTTATTTGGATTTGATCATCCTGCAGTTAAAAAGAGGACACCATATTCTTATTCGAAATTAAAATCATAAACAGGCGGAATAAAAGACAGACCTTCTGTTATGTGTAATTTCTCAAAAAATGCCTATAAAGCTGAAGTATCTGGAAGCATATTTTATGGGTAACAATGATTTTTTACTATTGACCAGATGCACATAGAATTTTGCAGTAGCTGAACAAGAGCTATACAAGAGAGGTCACTAATGTGTGCTTTAGTTAAGGTGAGACAAAACTCTAAAAAATATCAACAAGGTCTGATCAGGATGATGCTAATACACACGGTATGTTATTGTAGAGGTGTTATGATCTTTAAAAAAGATGAGGAACATTGGAGAGGCTTTGAAAAGGGCTGAATATTTAAAAAATACTACTACTAAGGGTGTAAATCACCAGTTTCATCACAATTCAATATGACATCAATATCAATTTTCTGGACAAGATACAATACTTGCCAATATTACAAAACCTGCATATGGATTTGTAATGATTTAGAGGCATGTGGTCAATATTTGATGATATTATGCACTAATTCAACACAGTTAAATTTATAATATGAAAAAAGTACTTTTGAGTATTTTACTGCTTAAGCTCTTCTATCTTTATTCGAAAACAGATCAGTCTTCCTTTAAACTTCACGGCAAAAATATTTTACTGTTCAGTGCCTTATAATTGCAGTTTGAATACAGTAATTTTTAAACATATTTAAGAATCAATGACTCTGATATAACACTTGCATTTAACACTTTACAGGTATTTGTGTTTAAACATGGGGAACTCTAATGTCAAGATGGTTGTAGAGAAAACTTCTGTCCTTTGTGTAGCTTACATTCTGGATTTATTAATTATGACATGCAACAATACACTCGATACACTAACGGCTCATCTTTCAGTAAAATGAAAACATTTTTAGTTGTTTGTGTTCTCTGGTTCACAGAAAGGGTAATTCAACAGGTTCAGGGATACTCTACTCCTAGAAAGAAAGAAACTGTAGTTTTTAATCCAAAAGAAAATCCCATACATATGATTTTTTATTTTAGAAGTAAAGTAAAATGTAGTCAAATGAGTTGAACACCACATATGTTTGTGTCAGAAAATTGAAGGTGGGTTCTGTTTTTGCAAAAATGTTGGTGGCATATCAAGGTTTTATTCGGTCAATATTTGCAAACTACTCAATAAACCTGTGAATTTTCCTGACTATATTAGCCATAATCAAATACTAATACAATTTTTCTCTTGGCTAAATCAAGTATAGATTTAAATGCAGGCCTGAATAACACGGCATTTGCAAACTGTGTCACATTACTATTTTTCTTTAGTGGAACTTCTGGATCTTTTCTTAGCTATTATGTCAAAAGTCCCATATTTTACTCTTTGTGAAAAGTTAACTTTGGTCCCAGATGTCTGCAGAACATACACCCCAGAAAGAAACTCAGGTATCACATTTGGTTGGTTAAAATGGTCAAAACCACATAGCATTGCAGTGCCTGGGATTAGTACTCAGCTCTTGTTAGCCTCTTTTCAAATTGTACACTATAAGACATTTAAATACCAGAGCTACCTTTGATAAAGAGCAAATAAATAGAAATAACTGGATCTGAAAAAACGTAATGTACCTTCCTCTGCAGCTGTAACTGTTGAGGGGGCTGCTGTAATCATGTACCAACAGTGCAGACGGTCTATAAAACCCTCCAGACAAGCTGTCTGTCACAACATTTGTTTGCCAGATTACATTCCTCTCTGCCACTGCAAGTGGCAATAAAACAGGAGAAATTCACCAAGCCACATTGCGCCGGTCCCTCAAAATGCAATATGTCTGCAGTCAAAAATGTTTAGAGGAGGGACAGCGACAACAATGCCGTATGCAGAGTCTTTTCTCCATGTTCTGAAACTTTTCAGACTCGAGAGGGCCGAGAGGACAAAAGAGAGGGACGTCTACAAGGACTATCAATACATCCAAACAGGGGCATGCATTTCTCATAAAGTGGCTCCAAAAGCAGAGCGAGCCAATGGGAGGGGGCTGTGTGATCAACCCATAAAGGGAACCTCAGTTATGAAGCAAGGAAAGAAAAAGGGAAAGAAAGAATTGGGCAAAAGAGGGAGAGAGAAAAAAATCTGAAAGAAAAGGTCATGAGTGGCAGTTGATTTGAGGAGTTTCTGCGACCCCACAAAGGGCCATGACATCATCAGGTATTGAAGCGAGAGAGGAGGAGAAGGGGTCCTTTAAAAAGCTGGCCGCTTACCGAGGCCGTAATTACATTTGTGCTAAACATGCCCAAGTGCTCCTGTGCTGTGGGGGGAATCATTTTTGGGGTGGGGGTTGGAGTGCTGAATTAATCAGCTCTGTTTGCTGTGGGGACTCTTTATAACAAAAATCTTTCTCACCAAAAGCTTATGCTCCAATAACGTTCCCTCTTTCCTCTGGCCTCACAAAGATGAATTTGTCCATTGGACTTATTCCTCTTGTCTACTATGAGTTTGAAACCACCCTGAAAATCTAAATTCTCTAATGTCAGGATTTATCAGAAAAAAGTTTAACTAGCTCCATCACTGCTTACCCGGGAGCATATAAAGCCTCTGCAGTGCATGGTGGGTAGGCATGGCATGAAGTGCACAAGGAAAGAATGCTATTAAGTAAGTTATGCACATAATGAATCTGAGCAACGCTTGGGAAAACTACGGCAACATTTATTCTTCTTTCAGTTTAGCCTATTTCTCAGTGAAAAGAGCAGGCCAAGTGGTGAATACAGTAAATCACTCTTTAGTTCTGCTGGAGCTGCTTTCACCCGAGGCCGCTGCCCCTGTAGACTTCCTCTATTTACAGCGACACATTGAGTCCTATCTTATGTCAGCTATTTAAAGAGGCTCCAATTAGACTTACCATCCACTGTAGATTGTGTCAATTTATAAACAGCAAAGATTCCCTTGTTATCACGTTGAGGCAGATTGACAGTTTTATGGAGATGTGGTTAAACTAGGAAGATGTGGGGGGATATAAGTCTTTCAGCTAACACAGTTGTGGGGACTGTGGTGTAATGTGAGGGTGACAAATTCATCAGTCGTATGATATTTGTGGGCTCGGGCTTTTCCTCGCTGCTGCTGACACGCTACAGTCCAGCATGATGTGTCATCACAATCCTGACAGACCCACTGTGGCTGCACCGCCACATGCTCAGCCAGCAAATCCAATTAGCTTTCCCAAGATGACACCGCTCTGCCGATGGGATGACATGCTTTAATATGATGAAATTATACACAAACAGTTCTGATTCAATCTAACCCCTGAGGGACATGAGTGCCAGGAATCATATGGCAGGATGCTAATGCAAAGCTGACAGCTTATTCACTGGGTACAGTTTAATCCACTCACTGCGAGGTGACAGCAGGGTCCCTGACTATTAGATTCATAACTGTAAACACAGACAAGTGTTTGCTTTTGACTCATCTGAATATCCATTATTTCTGCACTGACAGACAGAACTCTTTGGCTCAAAGCTAGTTACTGCATTACACAGTGCAGGTAAGCATCTGAAAGGCAAAGACTCAGGTTAGAAAAAAACAGAGTTTCCCAAATTTTTCAGCTCAAAACCCCTCAGAATAACATTGCCAAAGACCAGAGGACCCCAACTGTGTCAGGAAAACTTGGATTATGAAAACTGTTTTACGATAATCTCAACTCATTTCTATGCATATATTTATGTCATAATGGCTAAACGATGCCATCTGAAATCATTTAAAAACTTTTATTGTTTGACAACCCCCCTTGGATCTTTTGCAACCCCACTGGGGTCCCAATCCACTTCGGGAACTACTAGTTTGAAATCATGATTTGTAATGTCCAAACCATTCTAGCCTTGATAAATCAATGCAAACTGCAGATTGGACGGTTGTAATTTATTTTGAAAATGTAAAACAGGGTTTATGTGGCCCCTTTCTCAAAGGTGTCAGGATTTTATTCTGTTGGACCATCTAACAAGCACTTTTGATGAAGGATACTGAAAAGAAAACACTGATTTAAAGCCGTAACCACATCAACATGGGGTATACAACATTTTAATTACTTTGAGTATATAAGAGGTCTTGTGCAAAAATTTGAAGTTTTGTAATAAATGGGGGAAACTGGGTCAAGCAGGTAAAAAAAAACATGTCACTAGGGATGGGAATTAATCAGATTTTTTTGATACCAATGATATTAATGATTCTGCCTATCAATCAGATTTTTTAACTGTTCCCGTATTGATTCCGGTTCATTTCATGTCTGGGGAAAAGTTGGCCTACATAGGTTTCTCAGTGGCAACCATGCCAAACACAAGGCACACCTGATATACAAAGCCATAATGCTGAGATAAATACTTCTGCAAGTTGTTGCTTCTTCCACTTCCTGAAAGTTGTGGGGTAAGTTAGTAATGTAAAAAATTAAGCTACAGTTCAACAACTTCTGTCCCCTTTCTGCCATGACCTTTTACTTCTTCGTTTTAATTTCAGTTGTTATCAATTGAAAAGGGAATTGATAAGAAGAGAGACAAATGAAATCAATTCTTTGAGGACTGTAGATTCTCATCAGGAATTGGTTTTCCATTCCCATCCCTACCTGTCACTACTGTTGCTTTAAAATTGACAACACCCACTTCCTGCATCTACAGACAAGATTTTTCAGGTTTGCAGATTGTTGCTTCTTACAGTTAATGCTACAGTTAATTAATAAACATCATAATCTTACTGCCTCTTGTCTCCAAAGACATTCTTCAACATTCTCACAGTCAGTGGACTTAAGTTTAGCATCAAGTAATGATTCTCCACTCGATGGATTGGATCTTTCTTGCCTGGAGCTCTTATCCCTTTTCTCCTTACCATGATCTATTTTATGGATGTTCCTCCATGATGGCTGCATGTTGCCATCGATGGTTTCCATTCTTTATTTCTCTAAGGACTAAGAACACCTGTCTGCTTTAATCACTAAGTCCTTCCCAGCAGGAATGCCATCACTGAATGGACACCTAGCTGCTATCTGACATTGATAGAAACAAGAAGGTATAGATCCCTGCTCAGCAACAACAAAGAAGCAGCAAAGAGATCAACAACAGAATGTGTCCATCCTCCTGATACTAACACTGTCTCTTCACAGTCTACTGCCACCATGACTCACTCATATCATAAAAGAAGGAGACAGAGTTTCACCTGTGACTCACTCTGTCGACATGAAAAGTGGATGAATGAAATCATATTTTATGAGTCACTCCAGTAATATAAGTGGTCATACTCATATGCAGAATGACACATCTAATGTATTGTCCATAAACTGGACCAGTCATCATCAAAAGATCCCAAAAAAATGCAAAGGATTTTAATATGTTTCACTGTATAAGTTTAGTGGAAAATCTACTGACTCGCTCTGTGTTTTGACATTTTTTCAGGACGAAACTTTAGTCATTGTTGAAATTTACTCACAGCTTTGTCCTGATGTGTTCCAGTTTGCTACAACCTTGGCAGCTATGAAATAATCCACCAGCAAGGTTAATGAACTTCACTACTGCCACTGGACAAACAAAACAACTCTCACCATTTGACTGAAAAGAGCCAGAAGCTTACCCCTCAATGGAATTTTTTTTCTTAATGCAAATAATGACTAAGTTTGCTCAGTGTACTGATCGTGCTATCAGTTTTTCATGGAAAACAATTCGTCCTTGAGTGCCCAATGTTTGTACCCATGGACTTTTATGAAAGGTCCCATTTAGGATTTCACCTGAAACCTCCACCCCCACCTCCCAGCAGTAAGAGATAAGGAGGGAGAGATTCATCACTATGTAACCTTACAGAAACAGACATACAAACACTGCATTGTTGCCATCAAACCTGCCACTGATTGAAGGCCACAAAATGAATCATTAAAACATCACATTTGAGCTCTGATTACAGTTCTGATCCCAAAGACT
This sequence comes from Cetoscarus ocellatus, assembly GCA_037902135.1. Taxonomy (NCBI): domain Eukaryota; kingdom Metazoa; phylum Chordata; class Actinopteri; order Labriformes; family Labridae; genus Cetoscarus; species Cetoscarus ocellatus. Next base: position 919,721 of record JBAMNC010000388.1, read on the forward strand.
TGTTTCATCGTTCATTTCTTTATTTGTAGTTATTGCCGGCTGATTATAATCCATGGTGGAAGACAAGGTGGTTGCCAAACTGCAAAATGTCAAGATACAACTTGTCTCCTCAGTTTAAATATACAATACCAGGGCGCTCTCAGTCTAAATTAAGGGTGCATACAGTTAAACTGCTAAATGTTAAAGCTGGAAGACAAATCATCTGCACCAGATTTACAAGATCATTCATGAAACAGATTCTTTCTACCAGTTTTATCAATGCCAGCCCAAAATCCTAATACTCTCTTAAACTTCATTGCAGCCACCCTCCAATAGTAATAACTGTGGATTCACAGAATGGCCGTTGCCATGCTGTCAGATGCTCTAAATCCTGGATGTAAACAGAAGACAATGGATGAGAGCCAAGGGACAAAAGTACAACATTAGTATCATTGTATGGGAAGTGCAGCGTTCGGCAGTGTTTTGATATAATATATAGACCTTAAGCTGTTTTAATGCTGTCAGGTGTTACTAAAGTGTAGTCACTCAACTCAAGTGACTATTCTATTCTGAACAGGACAACATGCACTCAAGGGCCACTTCTTTAGGTACGCCCAACCAACTGCTTGTTAACCAAAATAGCTAATCAGCCAATCCCATGGCTGCACCTCAATGCATTTAGGCATGAAGACATGGTCAAGATGACCTGATGAGGTTCAAACCAAGCTTCAGAATGGGGACAGAATGCAGTTTAGGTGACATTAAACATTAACCTGACACACCAGATGGACCCTTCCATATATTTCACTAGTCCATCTGGGAAACAGCTTATAGAAAATGTTTAGCTATGGGCAGAGCCCTTCAAATGCATATCCTGCAGGTGACTGGACAATTGATCAGTCAATCACATTCATTTGGTCCAATCAGATAATTTAGTAGGTGGGCGCTACTGCTGCAGTGTGAACCACAAAACATATTGTAAGCCAAATCGTAGAACAAACTATCACCAAAACATGTTTGGAAGTGTAGCAAAAATGTCCTTTCTATCGAGAAACGCTTTCAGTGTTATTTGATTTTCATTCAATAAAGAAATGCGGTTCAGGTCCCATAAAACTGCTACTGACGTTATCATCTATGCTAATCTCTGTACAAGCAGTCACTTTATGTTGTTGTCTCATTCGTAACCACCACCTTTTCCTGCTCTAAAAGACACTGATTGGACTGTGCCGCTTTGGGCCGCTCACAATCATTGTCGATTGGAGCTTGGCAAGATGGATTTACCTGATTACAGATAATGAATCAGGGACCCAGCTGCACTGCACGGTTATTTGACCCTGGCATGGTGCCAGAAGGGGTGGTCTGAGTATTTCAGAAAACTGCTGATCTTTTTTTTTTTTTTTTTTTTTTTTGCATAACCACATCTAGGGTTTCCAGAGAATGTTCCAAAAAAAAAGGAAAGTATCCAGTAAGCAGCAGTTCTCTAGGCAAAAGATGATGGACAGAAAAATGGTAGAAAGACAACAGTAACGCAAATAAACACGAATTGCAACTAAGGTATGCAGAGGAATTTCTGAACAAACAACAAGGCAAATCTTTAAGCAGATGGGCTAAAGCAGCAGACACCACTGGAAGCAGCTCCTGTCAGAAACCTGAGGCGACAATTCAAAAGGACACACCAAAGTAGGACAATAGAAGGCAAAGATTTTGCCTGATCTGGTTAGTCTTGATTCCTACAGCAACATTCAGATGGTAATTTCACAAAGTTCAATCATCTTAAACTGGATTCTTGAACAGTTCATTGTACTCCAGTGGCCTCCACAGTCACCAGATCTCAATCCAACAAGCACATTTGGAATGTGGAAGAACATGAGATTCGCATCATGGATATGCAGCAGAAAAATCTAAAGAAACTATGTGATACTGTCATGTCAAAGGTTTCCAGCACCTTGTGGAATCTATGCCATGAAGAACTGAGACAGTTCTTGTCTTCAAGACAAAAGGAGGTGCAAACCCGAGATGTACCGAAAAAGTGCGGGAGAGTGTAAAGTTAAAAGGATAAAGTTTAAGACAAATATTAAGTGGCTTTGTCCAGTCTTGTGGAAATATGTGTTTTGGCTTCACAGTTTACAGGGGTCAGGTGTAGGGGTTTTGTGATATGGGTGGAGTTTGGGTGAGAATGCTAGACGATGACCGAGAATAGTTGAAAATGAGCAGCAGCAAAAATGAATGTGAAACAGCAAAAAAATGGTTCTCTCCAATAGCAGCTTCATCTGTCTTGTGTAGTGGTCTTTCATCAAACAATTAGTGAAGTTATGGCAGCAACAAACATGTCATACTGGCTCTGTCATGGTGGCTGCCATAACTTCACAGTCCACTGCAGCTGTAAAAAAAACAAAGATTTCTCTGGCTTTGACTGTCGGAAAATATCTTAGGCAACAAATACTTCTGCTACAAAAATTATAACATAGGATAGTTAAAAAAAAAAACCTTTGACATTTGAGAGCAGACTTCACATGGTGTCTTTGAATGGATTACCATGTATAAGCATTTTGCACTGGGTTATCTGACTAATTGCTGATACTGTAAAGTAGAAATTGCAGTAAACTGGGCAGTCCTCGGCTTCGGGCACTTGCATGTAAGTTTATTTCATCTAAAGCCAGTAAAGGAAGCCTTCTTAGCAGCAATAAAAGGTAGGATTATCACCCCGCTTGTAAAGACTGCCAACCTCTTTAGGTAAAGTGCAAAAAGCGACAGGAACCACAGCTGATAGTTAAGTCAAGGCAGGTGTGGGGGAAAATTACTGCCGTTACACACAAAATGGGTGATCTGTCAGGGACGTCTGCTATTTTAGGTGTGCTGTGTGTCCATCAGACAGAGTACAGTGAATTGTGTTAGCATGGGGTTGTAATCCTTGTTGCAAGTAGAAGGTGTTTCTTTTAAGTAAACACCTCTATGTGTTAAGCTGAGCTAGCAAATTGGCTCTGACATTTAGAGTGTCAGTCTGAAATGTTTCCAAGACTTAGGACAATGTGAGGATCTCAATAGTTGAAGCATGGCTAAAAATTAAGTCAGTAATAATGCCCAAAGCTTAGCTCTGAATTGCTTGGGCCATCCACTAAATTATTTTCAAATGACAACAGGAAATTGGTTTAAAAAGCTCCTTGGAATAAAGCATACACTCACATTTGCTGGAAAGTTTGCATGATTAACATTATGTGTACAAAATGTTGGAGTCTATCTTGATCCACTCACTGTTATAAGCACCACAATGAGGGTTATATTTGTGGTATCAAGAAAATATCCACTTCTAAGTAACAGAGAAATCAACTGACCAACTGGCGTAAAATATGAATTTTCTTTGCATAATTTTTCAGGCTTTTACACCCTAAAAAGATATGACAGTGTAGAAAGACAGAGTGATAAAAAGAGGAATGATGTTGGAAGGGAGCCATAGGTGGGATGTGAACCAAGGCCAGTGAGAGAACAACAAGGGATTTATGAACACAACCACTACACCAGCAATGCCTCAAGTTTCAATGTTTCAATTTGAAAACTAAAAATGGCACACAAAAGATTCCAGCTTGACTTAACAAGTAATGGTATGGGCAGCATCGGGGCACAATACGTACTGCTGGTGCTGCACAGCAAGAGGGTTTCTGGTTCAACTCCATGTGTCAGTCAGGTCCTTTCTGTGTGGAATTTGAATATTCTCCCTGTGCATGCATGGGTACTATGGTTTCCCAACACAGACCAAAAAACTTAAAGTGTCCTTATTATAAAAAAATAAAAAATACACAACAGATATCGGTTTAATGGAAAACTTGACTTAGGGATGTATTTTAAAAAATATTGAATCCCAGCAACTGTTGTAACAACAACCTCCTTGAACCCATGCGGCTGTAAGACATCAATCTCACTCTTTGAAACATGACTCCAAGCTGTTAACAAGTCAAACAGCGACACTTTTTCACCTGGCATGAGCTCTTTGTTAATGGCATTAAACTTATTATGTCATGGGTTAAAACAGTGTAAATTTAACTAGCAGCACGACACAAGAGTAACATTTTTTGCTCTGATAAAAGATATTTGGACTACACCTACACCGATTAACACTGTTCTCCTGTTACCACAATGAGCACGAAACTGCTGTAAAAAAAAAAAAAAAAAAAAGGTGAAATCATGTATTTTGATTTAATGCCTATAGTGTGTCATTACTTTTACTCAATGTATCATAGTCCTGAGATTTTCAAACCTATTGATTACTGTAGAAAATGCATTTTAATTATACTCAATTTCATATTGACAAGCCAATCCAAAATAGCAGCATGTTAAGAAGTGTGTTAGCATCCTGAAATTTACTGATAATGTTTTAAGTTAAAGTACAGCAGAACAGCCAGTATGGCTGAAGACAAAGCTACAAATCCCGACATGCAGAATGAATAGTGAGACACTGGACTGTTGCTATTAATGCTGTAGCTAGAATAAAAGACCAGAGCATAAATTTCACTACCATGGCAATCTACATGAAGTAAGAAAGATGGCTTACAGTTCCATGGTGGTAAAAAGGGGAAAATAGGAAATGGGTGGGTTTCACAGAGAAACTGGTTGCTGAGGTGAGATAAAACCCCATCCCTAGAGTTCAAAGATGACAAGTTTCCCACAGAGAAACACTATGGGACTCAATTCAACATGTCTTTTTTCTGTCCGCTTGGAACAAAATTCAGCTTGTTGTGAAAAAAGATTGGGCTTCATTAGGTTTTAAAAAGATTTGCATATCTTAGAGCCCCTCTAGTTTACATGGTGTGGATATTTAGGGGCCTCCGATAGGATTATTCTCCAGCTGTGAGGCCTGTATGCCTGCTCTTGTTTGTCCAGCAAACAGGCTCCTTTGCTTACTGGTCAGTCTCTCTGGCCACTGGTCACTCCTGCCTCGAAATCTGCTTATAGATTTCCTTTGCTGTGTGGCCTGACACAGGTCATGAGGTCAGCCTCTTGCATGGCATTCTGGGAATAATTGTTCTCCAAAGGCCTTGGGTGAAGAATCCATCATCATTAATGCACCAGCCCTCTCTTGTTAACCGGCTGCTCAAACATTATGGAGAATAAATGGGGGTCTTTTAAATTGGCTGCTTTTGAAAGGAGATCAAATTCGTCATTTCATCTAATAATTAGACCAAATAGGAAAATGCCAAATAGGTCAAAGGTCAGCTTCATATAGTGAAAAAGACTAGATTTTATACCTAAGATTTAAAAGCCTTGGAACAGCCGCTATTAAGATGGACTCACACCAGTGCCTTATACAAGTTAAATGTATGACATAAAATCCTAAAAAGTGATAGATTAATGATTAATATCTTAAATAATAGACAAGAGCTGTCTGCTGTATGACTTTCTTCACAAAGACCACCAGCGTGATGATGGTCCAGCTGTGAATTCTCACACTGATGAATATGTTCAAATGGATGCATCCTTGGAAATGTTTACCTAAAGATTGTGAACTAGGGTTAGATATTGCGACCCAGGACTAACATTGGTGTCCTCCATCACCCGGTCATGCACTTCCTTCAGCCTACTGCTATTAAAACTGTCTACATGAAATAGGTGAGTGAAGCCAGCTGCTATAATGTTAGCGTGAGGTCTCTCTCAACCCCCCAACCCCCTGTCCAGAGCAAACTATTCCCCTATTTTATCATTGTTTCAGTTTAACCTTTGACACCATGTGGGAAACTAAATAATGAATTCCATATTTCCCAGCGGTGGAGAGCGGGATTGGCTGTTAGGGACCATCAATCAAGCCAGCATGACTGACTGTTGAGACCCTGCTGAAAAAGAGAGATGATGGGAAGAAAGAGACGGATATACTGCTTCATTTGTACACCTTTTGTGGCATATCATAAGTGCAGTGTTTACCACAGGAAAGTTGAGGTGATTTAAAGTGAGCTCTTCTTAAATAAAGAATTTCCCTCAGCAAAAAAACACTACAGAAAAATGTGTCACACTACAGACACATTATATAGACTTTATTTGTGTGTGTATATCTATCTATCTATCTATCTATCTATCTATCTATCTATATCTATCTATGCACATGTATATATGTATATACATATATATATAGAAATATATACATATATACATATATACATATATGTGTGTATATATATATGTATATATGTGTGTGTGTATATATATATATATATATATACACACAGATATATGTATATATGTATATACATATATATATACATATAGATAAATATATAGATAGATAGACGGATAGATATAGATATAGATACATACATACATACATACACACATGCATACATACATACATACATATATACACATATTTATATATATATATACACACATACACATACATATATATATATATATACATACATATATGTATATAGATATAGATATATATTTCCATTCCAATTTCCATTGTAAAGGAATATATTTTGATCCTATTGCTGTCATTTCTCCCTTTTTTCTCAAAGGACACTGATTGGGCTGTGCTTTTCAGAGCTCAAATGGTTCAGCTTGTAACTTTGCAAGAGGATGTGACTGATCGCTGACATGAAGTCATCTACACTGCAAGGTTGATTGACAAGGACATACATCAAAAACTGCATATATGTATGCATATATGCATAAATATGTGTATATATATACACACCCCTGGTATGTATACATGTTAAATGTCACATCAATTCCTTGCCAGTGATGACAGAAAAATATGTATTAAGGAACAGACAATGTGAGCTGACACAAATAAAATTTAGAGATGTCAGAGATTTTGTCTAGCAAGAGACTTTTGTTTGAAAACTCAAATGTCAATGTAATATCAATGAACAGGAGGAGGTATCACTATTTCCCTCATCAAATTATTCCTATATGATACTCCTGCGTTTATCTTTGTCTCATGCTTTTGTTTCTTGCTAAGCAAAAACTTTAAGCCTTTCCTAAATAATTTACTTTGTGGGAGGTTAATCATTTTATTCAAAACAAATAATAAAAAAAGAACTAGATGTGGAGGGTTTGTATTTGTTGCTGACTTGAAACAGGCTAAAAAGGTTGCTAAATAATACCACTTTATTCACAGTGCAGCCTTAGATTGAGCACCGAGTGCTAAGAGGGACCTGCAGTGCTCAGTAAAAAAGAGAGAGGGACTGGCAGATGTGTGCATTACATCTGAAATGACACTAGTTTCATTAGTAACAAAAAGTTTCTGAAACTATTGCCCCAGATAAGAACCGTGTGAAAAATCGATGGAGGAGCTCAGTTGTCAGTATGGCGATGTGCTGACTAACTCTCAGAGGAGCAAGGCAGAGTGGGAAGAGGGTTTTAAGGACGCCCACTGGAGATAAGAGACCATTCACATGGGAACAGCTGTAGCCTTTTTTATTTTTTCTCTAAAGTCACCAAATCTTTAAAGGAACAGAGTGGAGTATTTGCTTTCTTCCTGATTGAGACTGGGATGACAGCTCAGGGCTGGACACAGAGCACCGCCGACAGTGGGAAAAGGAGGAACGGGACGAGCAGAATAATCTCCTCCTAAGCCCTGCCTATTTATCACAGAGGTAATGATAAGAATCAGATTTAAAGGTGAACCCTGAGATGGGTCAGAGCCTCACACAGGCGGTAACGCGATCTGCAGGAGAGAGCTGATAACCTGGGACAATACGGGGTACGCCTGTCAGATAAATAAAACAAACGGTGCAGAGCTATAAAAGGGGCCCACGTGGCATCCACCTCACAGAACAAACGCACCATCACTAAGAATAGGAGAGTGATGGCCAGAGGGAGTAGGAAGAGACATGGTGAAGAAGAGACAAAGGAAGGAAAAGAGATGACTTATTTCAAAGGAGCCCAAAGACAGAGTACTTAAAGAGTGAAGAAAGGGAGAGACAGACAGGGATGGTGGGCTGAACATCAATGCTGTGAAAAGTCTGTGAGGCTCTAAATGACAGAATGGTGGCCTACAATAATTGAATGTTATAAAGAGCTTTACTCACAATTTACAATGCATTAATTAACACTGACAGGACATTAAAACGTAGCTATTATCATTTGCTATTTCAAACATGGACAAAGTCTCAGTGACCTCCCCTAATGTTTCCTTAAGACGCTAAAATTCAGAATGGATTTGGGCTTGTAAAGTTCTTAATGAATCATCTTCTTGCTCCAAGAGCTCTTTAAAGTGTGTACTCCTGTAATGCACACCACATTCACACACTAATGGCTGACCTGCCACACAAAGTGACCATCAGTCTTGACTTATCCCATTCATTCACATGTAAGCAGCAGAAGTAGCAATTTAACATCAAGTGTTTTGCTTGAAGACACATACTGTATAAGAGAAGTGAGTCCCAGACCTCAAGATTGGGAGACAACCAAGTCAAGTCAACAGCTGAACCACAGCCACCCCCGGCATTTAAACCCTGTCAATAGGCAGTCACAAAGTTGGAAATGCCATCTTTTCCTCACTTTAAATCAGTATAGAAACACGAAAAAAGGCGGAGATGAGACCCTGCTTGCAGCACACAGACTTAAAATGTAATGCTATCCTGTGTTTTTGGCTGTTTTATTACAAAGACAACAGCATTTGGGTTCTTGAAAACAAAATTGATTTGAAAATGGGGGATTCCTCACACACGTGCATTATAGTCTCAGACAACAGCCATACTTAAGTAGACTTCCAGCCCATGCCCATTACACTTCAGACTACGAGCACTATAGCACATCCACAAACTCTGCTCCTACTGCTCACTCTTGAATTTTGTGAAGCTTTTTAAACAAAATGTAGATTTTCCTTAACATCACTTTGATCAACAATCCTCCTTTTATGTTTGTCCACAAAAGCATCTGTGTGTTTTACATTTTTGTATATCTATCACTCTGAGGAAGGAAGAGGACAGGAGCATGAATGTGTAGTCTCTGACAAAAGTCACACCTCCAATTACTGGCCACAGCATCATCTTGATGTTCTGGTGACTCTGTGTGCGCGGTGGCTGTCATCAAAACATTTTTGTCTGAATGTAAATCTTTTTGGGTAAAAAAAAAGAGATAATTTCCCATCCATTCTAATGTAAACAGTGCTTGACGCAGGTCGTAAGTCTCCCTAAAAACAGCTTCAGTGGGTACTAGAAAAATATGCTATTTAAACTTATTTGTAAGATTTTTTTAGCAATTCAGCACTAAAGTGTTAGTCAAATGCTGTAACTGCAAAGCAGGTGCCAGGCTCTTGGAGCTGTAGATCTGATGATGACCATTGCCATATTACCTTTGGGAAAGGATACGGAAATCCTGTACCACAAAACTGATACCCATACCAAACCGTGCCCCAGCCTAAATTTTAATGCCAAATTTTGTTAAAGTCAAAGATGTTGCTCCTCCTCTGCCTTTTTGTCCAATCAGCTATGCATTATGCACTTCTCCTAAACAGACATTACAGACTGCAGAAGTATTGTCACAAAGGTTGTGTCAAGAGTGGGCATTGGAAATGCTCTTATTTTACTTGAAATTATTAATCCAGGAAACATTAAGATACCATTTGAAAAGAACAGATTAAGCACAGATAAGGAAGAAAACGCAAAAGAACAGAAAACACCAAGTGCTATAAGCACTTTCAAACTAGCCTATCTTGTTTTATTTAGATACATAACAATAGATTAATATTGCCCTATGCTGTACCAGTACCATAATGCAATATTGAAAGAATAGGGCTGTATCTAAATGCATTTTAGGCACTACAAACCCCTACAAACCCCCCAAATTGATTCCATTATGACTGTTGGAGATCATTTTGAAGTATTGTCACTGCACTGAATGTGTGGCTTCTTTCTCACCTGAGCTGTGGTCAACTGAGGCTAAAAACATAATTTCACAAAGAATGCACTCTCCCAAGATCTCAATTAAGGGCTTTTACGGCAGAGAAAGCTTGTTTATCCTCTAGCAGCTACAGTTACCAAAGTACACAGGACCGCAAGGTTTTAAGTCACTTCTTTGATCAAGATTAGAGCTTCAGCGCCCATTTTGAACTATAAACAATCAAGATATTAGTTTAAACACACATTTAAGCTTCTTAAGCTGTTATAAGAGCTGCAAAAATTGCAGTGCTGGATTACGTTGTGCATTTACTACCCAGTGCTAGTGCTCTACAACCCAGATGTGAATCAACACAAAAACAAGATGGCATCGAAAAGCTGGTTTTTGACAATATTTTGATCTAAGAATTTGAGATACAGTTGCACATGGGCTCTGTCCTATGTCACACTGGCATATTGCCTTTGAATACATTTTTATTTTTTTTAACCTTTATTTAACCAGACCAAAAAACATTGTGATCAAGATCTCTTTCCCAAGGGTGACCTGGTCAAGAGGTCAGCAGCACACATCATGAAAAAACATCAACTATAGCAATACCTAACTACATTTAGGACAGGGTGTGAATGTTAAACTGTAGGGTAGGTCATAGGCTGGCGGTGGGAGCTGTGCTTCAGTGGCCAGACTGGGCTAACCAATTTAACATTGTTTAACAAAATAGTGTGACCCCATTCTCTGCCAAGTGAGAAACTATAATAATAAAATTGCTCTCAATTTGAGCTATGTTAGTGTAGTCAACTAGTGGGTGAATTTAAATCAATAAGTAAATTGTTAGACTGCTTGATTATTCTGATTCATAAAGCAAGCAAAATAACAAGGCATACAATCAAATAATTTTAGTTTGTGTGACCAAATAAACCTATCTGGCTCTTCTGTTAAATGCTGAAGCTATTGGTAATTAAAAGCTACCAGCACAACTCATCTACTTTTTTAAAGAGTCATGCTGTGTCTTGGTCATAACCTAACAAAACACCAGTTGATTTCCATTTTTAACCAGAGGGAGGATAGTCGGTTCAAGAGTTGTATGGGAATATAAACCTGGAACAAAAAACACCAACAGCCCCCGTGTTAGCACCAGGCTGCTGGTGGGCGTCTTGAGCAGATTGCCCTCTGCTCGATAAGTCGCCTGGTGAGGTCACTAAATGACCCCGGGGACCCTCAGGCACTTCCCCTCTGAGAAACAACAGCGCCATGACCTCTGGGAATCTTGGCTCTTTCTATAACACGTGTGAGGTCATGTTTTCCAAGCCCCGGCGTGCTCTTGTGTTTTTGGTCCTCCCCCAGCACACTGTATCAACACAGCTCAGCAGTTATGAAAATATATGCCGGCAGAAAGAAGCATATCCTGTGGCATCTAGAAAACAATGGGAGTAAACATTGTCAAGAGATAAAATGTGTAGTAAATGTGGGCTGTTTGTCACTCATAAAAAGTCGATAGGATCTGGGGGTGGATATTCACTCTCCATGTGGTAAGCTATTGACCAAAGGTGCTGAGCAAAAATGACTGATGACCTCTACAGAGAGCTCTGTGGCCACTGTCACTGAGGTCTCCTCTCAGAGTCTGAGTTACTGGATCATGTCACTGAGCACCTATGAACCACCCCTGTGTTACATGAGATTAAGCTGACACGATGCTGCCTCCCAGATGCAGCCTTCAGTCAGTGTGCTGATTACAACCCTTTTCCCAAATAAACCACCTGTAACTGGTAGCCTGGAGAATCCAATATTAGTAAGAAGTTAAAAAAGTTTCTGATTTTCTCTTATTTTTTCATAGACTTAGACACAAATACAGAAACATTAATAATTTATGATTAAACTTCAGTGAGAATTTGGCATACTTTAAAGTTCCTGTGCCACAAAGGGATGATGGTTTAAATGCAGAACTCAATAACTCACAGCAAAACATTGACAAGCACTGCAGTACTAGTTAATCATACTTTTTCCATAAAAAATCAGGTTGCACATGGACCCGCTGATGTTTTCTATTGGCTCATTTGTAATAAAGAGTTCAGTGATTACTGAAATTAAAAGTGATAGTTATGTGACTAAGCATTTAGCTGTCTCTAAACAGTACAAATATAAAAATAAACCTTGACAACCCTTTAGTCTGATCAAAATTCAACCATGAGTCTGCAGCAACAGAAAATGTATTGACACTTTACACATTAGTCCCTAATTCTGCAACCCTATCATTCCCCTGTACATCTCATCCACTCCTGTAGCTGCTGTAACTGTGACTGTGCCTCAACAAGGCCCATCAGATTACTAAATCCTTCTTCTCCCACGGAACTTAATGTGAGCATCTCTTGCAACTAGTCTCATTATTAGCAGACTAAACTTGCTCTGGGTTAATATTTCTGTGAATTCAACATGATTTTCATGTTTTTGTCATTTTTTTCCAAACATACTCCAAGAAACATCTCTGTCACCACTGAAAGTTCACATTAAGAAGTTTAATAGACATCATTCATAGTTGAAGATCTGTATTCATGAAGGATTCATCATATTTTAAATATCCAAAAGTTTAGTATCTTAATAAAGTACTAATAAGAAACAATGACTGAATTCCATCAAACCAAAATGGAGCCCATAAAGCACACCAGTCACATTCATGCACTCATGGGAAACAGCGGAGAAGGAGAATTGAGATATCTTGTAACAAGTCATTTAGCAACACATGTTCATCTTTCTTCTTGTTTTCTCCTCCTCCCTCCTTACGTAAGCTGTTGTGGAAACTTCTGTGAAGGAACTGCATTGTTTAATACTATTTCCTGCTTTTAACAATTCCCCAAAACATATTTTATAAAGGCCCCATCCTCTTGATAGTTTGAAGACAACTGCAACAGTCTGGCTTACAGTATATGTGCAAAAGCCTTTAAATGCTTTTAATTTACAGGAAGTCAAACCCAAACACCACAGTGCGACTCTGATGAGTCACTAAATCACACCAATATGAGGCTATGCAGTTTATTATCTCCAGTGAGGTCATGGGTTACTCATATCATCTAAACACACAATTATAATGCCGGTCATGCCAAATCATGACGTCTGATATCCTGTACAACTGTGATTTGTAAATGAGTCACATGACATGGAAAAATAGATTTAAAGGGCAAGTTTTCCTCTTAACATTCATATGAGGCAATGGCCCACCACTCCAAAATAAAGGCTCCATAAACTTATGTTTGGAGAAATTACAAGATGTATTTGCACTGAGGGTCTGAAAATACCACCCACCAGTAACAACTGAGGTTAAGTCTCATTTTACAGGTTTCATTGGCAACAAAAAAACGATTTATTGTGACCTGATGACCACATTTGTTTTGCAATGACTCTGTAAGTCCTACAATGTCATTAACTCCACCAAAGAGGCTGTGTTTTTGCCAGTTTTTGTCAGTTTGTCTGTTTTTTTTGTCTGTCTGTCCGTCCATCTGTCTGTGAACAAGAAAACTTAAAACAAAAGATAGGGCAGTTTTTAGCAATTTCAATAATAACTCAGCTAAGGCTTTGGTAGTTAAACATGGTTATCTGGCAGAAATAAATATTAAAAAAAAAAAATAGAAAAAGGCAGGTGGTAAATATACCACTTGCCAAAAAAGTGGGAATAAAAACATATAAGTCATTGTATCAGCATACATAAAAGATATGTTGAAAAAAAAAAGAACTTTGATATACATCTGGAGCCAGCTTTAACAACTAAAACATAATAAGAAATGTGCAATTATCAATGTGACAGTGCAACTTTACTGACAGCTTCACTGTGAGCTCAGTGTGCACATCTGTGTACTTGTTTTTGTTCTTTATAACCCATAGGGATTGCAATGTTTACTTCAAGGACTCATCCTTAAATAAGAAGAGCACAGCTGAAATGTGTGTTAAACTGGATTTGCACTGTGTGTCCAAAGCACCAGGAGTCATTCCTTAATTATCAAAATAATAACAAAAACCCACTTCAATTCCAGCTCAATATCTTATAATGCTGGATTAACCTGAATTTAACAAGATGACTGCACAATATTATTGTAACAATATCAGTATCAGTAATGAACAGCTTTAAACGTTGACTATTGGATTGGCACACCGGGAAATTTCTTAAAATGGAAATTTTAATAAGCCATACTGTATGGCTTACTCAATGTTAAAAAATAAATAAAGAGTGGCCTGCAGCTCTAACTGCTTCATTTCCTCCTCTGTTTTTGTGAGGACGTCGCTGCAGTTTCATACAGCTGCTGTATCAGCTATACATATGGGCTATGACTTTCCAAAATATATATCAGCTGTATTTTGGCAGAATGTACACATGTACTGTAGTGTTTTCCCTTCTCATTGGTGAATGATTACAGTTTGAAACAGTACAGTATAATTTATTGTAAAATTAAATGTTGCTTTTCTCACTTCACTTTGGTTTCTAAGAGAAATATGCTGGACAAATGACCAGTCAATTATTGTGAAGGTATTGGTATCTACAAGAAATAAATCTGGAAATACTGATACATTGGATATGGGCAAAACCTAATATTGTGCATTAAATCTTTTTATAATCTGCTGGTTCGAAAACAACTCAACTTTTTGCACAGCTGTTTTATGCTGCAGCACATCTGCTAGCATACAGTTTTTCTGGCTGACATTTGTTTAACTTTGTTTTGGTGTTTAATAGAGGTTAAATGAAGGTTACTGACCACTTGATAAACACATGTCTGCCAGTTGTTCTATATGGACAAAATGTAAGAGTCTTTGCTGGGAAAAAAAAAAAACATTAAGCAAACCCCTGGCTTTTAAATGTTTTTTTCTTTTTTTTTGTGGTTGACAGTAAATATATCCTTGATAGCTACAGTTGATCCTGAGGAAATGCAAACATCATTTTGATCCACTCAAAACTCACAGTGGTCAAAAAATACAATTTCTAAAAATGTATTAAAATTAAGTTCAAAATTTATATTAGACGATACAGAAACAAGTTTCTAAAGAATACCTGAATAATGAAATGACAGAAGCTTAAAATGACAACCACGGTGCAAGATAACAACCTCAACAGGTCACTTTTGATCCACTATTAGTCCAGAGGTTAACCTGGTTGACTTGTGTCATCTAAAGTACTAACTGCAAATCAAAATCTAAAATAAAGCTGTCTCATTCAAGACAATGTTTCCTCAGTGAAATAGACCTCATGTATTCAGTAAATATTGTTCCAAAGGTTGTTTTCTCACATTATTTCATCAAACACTTAAAACAAACCGCCTGTAGAAGGCCGACAACCTGCCGTTTCATAACAATAAGAGTACACAGATTCACACCAGCCCTCACATTCTTCAAGTTTGATCCCCATGTGTGGTGGAAACTCACCACACACTTACATACTCTTTAACATGAACACATTTTTAGCTGAAAATGGTGTAGATCTTCCCTTCTGCTCAAGAAAAAAAGAGAATTCCCTGTCTTTTCACATTAGGGTTTCCCTCTTTTTCTCCCCATTCCACTTTATGTGACTCTACTTGAATGCTTTAATCAAGTGAGGGATCCATAGAGGAGTGGGCATTTCTTTCAAAGCATTACATTCAACCCCCTCCTGTCTGTGCTCATGGATCACTGGTTAGCTTAGAAATACAGCCGGCACAAAAGCAGCAGCTGACGTGTGGGGCTTGATGGTAATAATGGCCATTTTTAAGCCCAATCAATCACATTTAGTGGACGTCTCCATTTCTTGTCCATGAAAAGGTATAAATAAATAATAATAATGATAATAAAAAAAGAAACAGAGGAGGAAAATGTGGTTGTTGTGGAGGATGAAAAACACCTCAGTAAATATTTTAACTGCTTATCAAGATTTGGAGCACACCACAAAAGGAGCATCTGTGCTCCACGGAGCTGAGTGAAAGGAGAGATCCAGATGGTTCTTAGAACTTAACTGTGAAAACTGATCCATGAACTGGGCAAAGTAAAGCCCATTTATTTAACCATTTATTTATGGTGTGTGTGTGTCAGGGCCTGTCTGTGTGTATAGATGAGGCTGTGTGCAGTTGCTTTTATTAACGGGAGGACAGTATGTGTGCTTTTGATTGGGCATAATTGATGTGCGGCACTAAAGTCTCAAAAGTCCTGAGAGGACAGAATTCTTTGGACAGCCTATAAAATGTGCAATGAATACCTCACTTTGTTTATCTTTTCAAGGTTCAGATATTTCAGTGTCTCTTTGCCTCTGCTTTTATGAGTCTCCACAAGTTGTGGTGCAATTTCTAGACATGCAACACAGAGAGCAAAAGGAGGTTTGTCTGTACACAACGTTTTTTCTTTATGACCAAATCTGCAGTCATTTTCCTGCCACAGAGGGAAAAAAATGTTCATCAACATATGCAAGACATAGTATCCGACTCAGTTCTCAGTGTTGGGAATGACTTGCTATAAGTTGAAATTATTGCCACTTTAACTCTGTCCTTCAGAATAATTAAAGTAAATGTAATAAGAGAGAGCAGAGAACATAGCTTTTCACAAGATAATACGGAAAATTTTACAGCTTTCATCCCTTCCTAATCCTCCCTGCTCTTTTATCTTGTTGGCCTTTTATTGGCTGTGCAGCTCCTGGGAACTTTACCCTAATAAAAAACAATCCTGCGGAATTTTCCACTGAATTTATGCAGTATGCAAAATGACGAGGATGTACTCTCTGCATCAGACAGTGCCCATTTCTGTTTAGATTTTAGCTATCATTTTCATCAGTGTAGAAGACTGTAGTGGATAAATTTGATGATGATAAGCCATTCTGATATTCAACCTTGAGGTATTAGAGTCAGGATTATGGTTGAATGGATTAGAAGTTTTAAGTTTTGCTGTACATTTTCTTAAAGTGAACAGTTCAACTATGACTAAACAGCAAGGACATTTTACATTGGGTAAAAGAAAGTAACTTAAAAGCGCTACTTTTAACACATCTGAGTAACACCTCGTAACAAGAAAAAGAAGATAAATAGCTCAGATTAAAATGAATAAATCCATTTGAAATTTATTTGGTTCAGTCTTGCAGAGGTCACACTCAAATCTTTGTCCAGGTAATGCATTGCATTTCATCTGCAAAAGCTCTGTTCATTTTCAAAATCAAACTCATAAAAGCATCATATGAGCAATAACCTGAGGAAGCCCTTGTAGAAATTTACATATTAATCCAATGTTAAAAATCCTCCTCTATTAAAACTTTTACAGTCCAAAATAAAACTGAAAATGCTTCATGACAAAATGAATCTGTCCTGTGCCAAGACATTTCTATAAGCTTTAATTCACAATGTCCTCAGCATGGTGAGCTGTAGTGTGTAACAGCACCTCTGCTGTAAAGAGAACGATTCCCAGACCACAGTACACCAACAGTCACTCTGTTTAACACAATGCACGCTGTCATTACCAAGAGACTGGGAAAATATCTCCTGCTGGAGATACAGCCACTCCAACTTCCTCAACTTTGGTAACAAATCAGCATCAGGAACACGTTGAATTTAACCTGGAGGACAAAGAAACACCTGAGCTATCTGAGAGGCTATGACAGTCAAATTATCAGTAGTTGTTATAACTGCTGTCATTACACAGAGCATCAAAATTTCAATATGTAAAAATCCTCCATTAGGGGGCTCTCAACCAAAACAACAACAAAAGATGACAAGCAGTGACAGACCTGATGTCACATCTGCTCAACTTCACAATTTACCTCCTGGTCTAAACGGAGGATTCAGCTCAATAAAAACAGCCTTTCATAAGATGAACCAACATTTCTACATTGTCCAACACCTGTGGGGGAGAGTTCCAGAGACTGAGGGGCTACCTGGTATGAGGCTTCATGCCCTATAGAGCGGGGGTCACCAACTAGAAGATGTTGACCTTGGGACATTTCTAGTAGAATTTTGAGACTAGATGATGTTGTCTTAATCAGGTACACAAGATGGACTGTTTCACTTATTCATGACATGACATGGATCTAGTGAATACAGCTGCTTTGCAAGACTAATCAGATATGACTGGATGCCCCCATCCCATAAGTTTTAAGCATCGACAAGATATTCAGAGTGTTTATTTGTGGGTGAAAGAGTTAAAAAAAAAAGTACTATATTGAAAGCATACCAAAACCTGAACCAAACCTATTTTTTTTTCTGTACTGTTAAGCTACTAGGCAATCTCATAAATAGGTGATTGGTAATCAGTATCAGCAGCAAAAAGCCTGATCAGGAACATCCCTTCTTTGAGCTGCTGAGAGTTTAGCAAACTTTTACATTCTCCCTCACCATGTTGTGTTCAACTTTTCAGGCAGCCACTACATTTACACAGCAGCAGCGGATAACAAAAAAAAAACTATGTAAAAACTTTGATTATTAAAAAAAACTGTGTTACTTATTTTACTTTGATAACTTACTGAAATACAAATGTTTAGAAACGGCAATCTCTAACTTTATGACTAACTCAAAAAAATAATATATTTACAGCAGTATATTACTTAAGGCTGGGTTACTTCCCATTACTGATAGTGAGCGGGGATGGTTAAGATCTGTAGTGTAGTTATGGTCTTGTAACAGGTCCACAGAAAAAGGAAGTGGGCGTCTGAAGTTGCTGTTTTCAACTAGAGTTTAACAGTGGAAACAAAACAACACTCCTCTGTTAAACTACAGTGCTGTTAATGCTAATGCAATAATGTGTTCCCTTACATCTAATTGATGGAAAAATAAATGTAGAACAATGGGTGAGACTTTTTTTTGTTTTTAAATCAGAAGTTCAGTTTATAGATCCAACCAACAACACATGCTCAGGACAACTTTTTTTGCAGCTTTCACTAACAAATAATCAGTTATTTAAATCTTACCATATTTTGAGTTAAATGAAAACAAAAACTCTGTCTTTAGTTTCATTTGTTAAGCCTAAACACAACCATTGTAAGGTCAAACCATTAGGGCACACAGTTGCTCTGAATAAAAACATCAACGATGCCAAACAGTAATGTTGCTCCATCTATTAGATTTGGGTGGTGTTAACTGGTTAGCTGGAGATAACCAGCAGAGCGGAGGGATATTGACTGCGGGTCATAGTCCACGGCCTGAGAGCAGAAGTGTTTCGCCCACCTGGGGCCAAAATGGTCAGACCCCATGTGCCTCTGTGCTGTGTAAATAATCCAATTACAGCTGCTCAGCATCAGATTGATGTGAAACTGATTTATTTATCAAGGGAGCTGTCAGGCGGGGCTTGGTCCTTACGTCCCGCTACTTCCTAACTCAGCCTCTTTTTTTCCTCTCCCTGAACACACCCACAATGTTTCTGTCAGGCTATTGAAAGAAACAGAGTAGTCCATCTGCTGCTCAATAATGACAACTGACCATACTAAAGTCTGAGGAAAAACATTGTTCATGGACTGAACAATGTTCAGAAAATGGACTGAGGGACTGATGATTTTAGTCCAACTTTGGGACCCCATGTTCTAATCTAGGGTACAAGTATTGATGTTTTCCTCTCACTGGTATTAATGCATGTTTGTCAAGAACCATCCTCCTGAATGGTCAAATAAACAAAGGGAAAACAAAAATCCAGTATTTTTTTTAATTGAATGGGAATCTAAATATATACTGATCATCTCACCCCAATTGTTTCCGTCAGTTTCTGCCAGTTGAGCACACCTTACAGCAAGATGTAAATGCACGAGGATGTAACAGTAGCAGCCCTGTGGCTAAGATGCTAACATGATAGCCATAGGGTTAGATCTAGTCAGCAAAAACAGTCCAATAGCCACATGCAGTATCTACTAAACTTATACTTTGCATGGACTTAGAACTAGAGTTGCCTTAAGTACAACCAATTTGATCAGACATCTAAAAACAAAACATGAAACACATTATGGAGCAGCTACCAAAGCCACCAAGGATGAGGAAAAGGCAGTAGGACCAAAACAACAAACTCTGAAAACAGACTAGGATAGGAAAAAAAGGATAAATACAAATCCCAGAATGGTGCTAAGGCCAAAACAGTTACAGAAAAGATGGTTGAATTAATCACTCTGGACAACTCTGTGGTGAAGAATGTAGGTTGTTTTCATTCTAGGGAGCTTTGTGATCCATGGTTTGTCCTCTACTACATTACAGACACAGCTTTACTGCAGCAAGATCAGTAACAACACACCAGATGATCTAAAATGCAATGTGACTGCTCTGAGTTTCACCACAGATATTTAGGGCTCTGTTCTCTGTCCTATGTCATTGCTGAGTCTCGCTGCACACTAGTTAGATTCCTGCCCCGCTTTAGATTTATAGCGTGCGGTATAATATGCATGCCAGTTTCAAGGGTCTCATACAGCAGAGCGTGTCAAACAGGACATTGAAGTGTTGCTAAATGCAGAAAAAATCAACAAGCAACAGGTACACGTCTGTGATGACACAAGATTTCTGAAAAAGGCAATCGATGATATTGGGTCAAAGTGTTGGCTGTACTGCACACTTGCTCCAACTGGCTGTACATGAGGGCTGCTGTCACAACGAAGCATCACAGACTCACTTGTAAGTGCAAGGAAGTTTGAGAGCCATTTTAGGTATTCACAACAGACAAGAGGACATCTAAAATGATATGAAAAAACATTCACCAATCACATATCCCATCCTGAGGATATTTTTTAGGAGTTTTGCAATAATGCTAGTTGGGCTGAGTTCAGCTGAATTAGATAAGAGCATGTTGATACCTTTATAACTTCATAAAGTTAACAAAAAACCCACACAAAAAGCACTGTGCAGCTGTATTGTTGAGGTAAATGCAAATATTGGATACCCAGAATTGGCAGATACTCATATTTAAAAAAAATCAGACTGGAATTGGGGCTAAAAAAGCTGATTGGGACATCAATCATTTTCATATAAAATAAACCCTCCAAATTTATGTCAGCCATGAGTAAAAACAAATATCAAGGATCTAGATGCTTCAATAGTCAGAATCCTTGGTCACTTGATCATGCAAATATAGAACATCAGGGAAAAAAAAATGTTTTTTTAGTAGGCTGATTTTCATGTCTAAATTCAATTTACCATGCATGTTCTGTATATTTACAAGTATACAATGTTCCACAACATTTGAATGTCCTCTGTTTCTCCATGAGGGTAAATTTCCATCGGCTGTTCTGTTTCTCCACAAGAGGACGTAACATTTGAGAGGTATAGGTGGCAGGGGTACTCTACTTACTCAAGGTTTTTAATATCACCTTTACAGTACTATGAAAATTGTTTTTTAAAAAATGGATATGGATGATGGTATCAACGAGGTCTTGGATCGTTAAGGAGTGTCAAAAAGGGTACTACTATCCCTACGATTCGTAACCCTAGTGGTAAGTGAAAGGTTTAAATGGATGAGCTCAACGCTGAGGAGAAGAAAGGCTCAGATATTCTCAGTAAGATTAGTTAAACAAGTGTAAAACCTGATGACACCATGACAGGCTATTTCCTTTGATAAAGTAATTTGAACATTGATGCAGCAAAGTTCTGTTCAGCAGCTCATCCTGAGAAAGAAATAGCAAGATCCACAAGACATACTAACACAAGACAGAAAGTCTGCAAATTCCTTATTTTTTAAGAAACAACCCAAAATTTAAAAATCTACTGCACTCCTAAACACTTTTTTGTTTTTGTTTTTTTTAATAATTTCTTATGGATAATTTGATTTGAATTGTGCAAACATTACCGACAACACAAAACCAGTTAATGTGTCTGGGTAGACAGTATTGTGAAGTGGAATGTACATCCAAGCACAATTAAAACATTTCCTGGATATTTGCCCTTTAATCTTAAATTATGTGTTTCGCTAAATGAGTTGAATAATTCCCAGCCCTATTTTCAGATGTTAGTTTTATCTGAGGACAAATGCCACAAAAAGAGTCACCATTTCAGGTTCTATCTTTCCCAAGCTGTTGCCCCTCAAACAGATGTGTTGCCACTGTGGCATAACACCCTAATCTGATTTAAGCACCCAGCAACAAAGAGACACTAATATACATAATTGTAATCAAGTTTGACAACAATGTCAAATAAAAGATCCTGCATACATCAGAATCTGGTTTTCTGACTCCACTGGGGCTCCAGCAGGATAAGCTACAGGCCTGTCAAGGGGCTTCACGGAGCTCAACGGGGCAGGCCAAAAGGAAATGTTTGGTTAGTGACACTGGCTTCCACAGAGGGACTTCTGCATTACATTCAAGCCCCTGACGCACAGATACAACTGTTTCTGCTGAGGGACTGGAGCGTGTAATGAGAGCCAAAATAAAGAGGCACTTAAAGTGTGGCCTCAGCACCTACAAAGGCTGCCTCAGTGTGGTGAATAATAGGGCCTGACCATGTAACCATCAGCCCCCGCCCATTCCCAAATGTGTGTTATTAATGTAACAGTGCCATGCATGGCCTTTAACTAAATGTTATATTTAAAAAGCAAAAAAGTTACACAGTGCACAAAGCATCCAAATGGTGGATACACCAGACAAGTGCAATAAAATATGTCTATGTTATTAATAATTTGTTATACTTTTACAACATCAAGCGCTTTTTCAAACAGATTCAGCTCTATTCATTAATAAGAAAAAAGACAACTAAAGTTTAGCCCATCATATGCCAGTGAGTACATGACAAACTGAACTTTTATGTAAAAAAGTACAAAAAAACAGCATGTCATAGTGATTATTAATGGAAAACAACCTTGAAAACAAATCTATGCATGTCCTTAAAAGGGACCAGAGAAACCTGGTGTTAATAGTAGATAAACTGCCCTGAAAAGTATTTCACAATAAGACCACAAGCCCCCTCTCTGACAACAGCACGTTTTATTTCTCACAAAAGAACACAAGGACATTAAAATGTATCTCCTCCACGCAACAAGCAACACACCTTTGTCCTTGTGGCTGTTAGAGTGCTAAACTGCCTGTTTTTATTGTTTGTCATTTTTCTGGAGCAGACACTGACCCTGTGGTCCTGTAAATCGTGTCACTTTAAGTGCCAATGGAAATACAAGCCAGTGTTACGGTTTGATTGGTGTGGTAAGGGCAGGAAAAAGAGAACAAGGGCAGCAAGACCTGTGGATTCTCTGAGATATCTCTTCCCAATGCCTCATGGGCCATTAACGGCCTATCAAAGACCCCGCAGGCTGCCCCTTGCTGATCTGTTTGCAGAGTTATAGGGAAATGATAAATCACACACAATTCTTTAAGAGCACATTTCAGGCTTTGGCATAAGGATGGGAATCAAGAACTGATTCAGTTCAGAATTGTTCTGATTAAATTAGCAAATCAATATAATTTGCTTTGTGCTTAATAATTCCCATATTAGTGCCCTCAAATTAATGCCACATGCCTTACAAAACAATGACTTCATAATTGTGTGAGAGGCAGTCAGCATGAACAAAAAGGAGTCAAAGGACTAAACATGGTAGAAAAGCAGCTTAAGCAGGTTAAAGTGTGACTGACGCTTACACAGAACAGCACAGCATGCAGTATTTATGGCTGTGTGAAGTCAAATGAGGGTGGAAACACCAGCAACATGCAGAGCTGTTGTCAACACAGCATGGCATTAAATATCAAGGGAGTCAACCGTTTCATGTTTAAGACATCTACATTTTAAATACAAAACATCAGTGAGGGATTTGATAAAGACTTGGACTGATAAGCAGAAATCATAATGGCATTGGTATCAATGAAAATGTACTGTTTCCCATCCCTACTTTAGTGTAAACTGTTGCTGGGTTTCAAAATTAATGCTAAGAGCTAATATCACCTAAAATTACAGTCTAGTTTTAAAAGACATCATTCTTGCATTTATTGTTCCATTATAAAACAGAGATAAAACATCCTAGATGGGCATTGAATTTGAAAACATGTCTCCCGTTTGGCTAATCCAGGTAAGCCTTGACTTTGTCTGTTAGCATCATTACATTCATCAGCTGGTGTGTATGGCACAAAAGCTCTCATAAATTTTATTTGCTATTCTCAGGACCATAAGTCGGGTAAAAAGTGCTCCCATGCAGGGTCCTGTCAACAGCATCTTGCATTTTATATAATTACCATGTTTATTGGATTTTTATTTTCGAAGTGACAAAAGGACCATCTGCCTACAGCAGCCTCTCAGTCCAGCTCTCTGATCAGCTGTCAAACATACTGTGGTGGTGGGGGAATCAAAGCTTTCTGACACCCCCCATCAAAACCAAGACACTCTGGAAGAGCCCGTTTTACAACCATTTTGTGAATCAGAAAGTGTCTTATTTGTTCAGATTATTAAATTAAGGATGCAGATTAAATTGAAAAATTAGTCTTCTTTTCACAAAAAACAAAGTTCAGATTGAAACATTGTTGCTTAACCTCAGCCAGCTGTTATTTGAAGATGAGAGGAATTGCTTCGTCCAATCCTGATCAGCAGTAAAAAGGACTTTTTTGTTACTTTTTTTAATGTATGGGATTCTTATCCACAGCCCAGTGTGCTTTGTAAGATCTCTGGAACCACAAAAAGATCAATTCATCTATAAAAGGATTAAATCGTACAATTTCTCTACGATAAACAAACTAGGAACATTTTTTAAAATACCTGGTTTCCCTCCTCAGTTATAGAAAGACAAAAGACCACCTTAGCTTCAAATCACCCTTTTGGCACAAATATAGCTTTGGGTGAGTGAGGAATGATGGCAGAATTTTCGGATGCATTGTTTACCCAGTGGGTAGTAGGGCACCTTATCAATTGTTCCATTACCTCACATGCAATGATGTGGATAACAGTATTTTGACACTCATCTCAGCGTAGGCCTGTCTGGGAGACGCGCTGGACAAGAAACACAAAAGCAATGATAAGAACACTTCAAAGTTTGCTCAGGCTGTCAGGAAACAGAGGTCAAATTGAAGTTGTTCTAGGCATTTGTTTTATCCAACTCAGAGCCCCAGATGATTGGTGTTTAAGGCATGTAAGCAATCCAGGGAGTGCACACTTGCAAACAACCTTCACAAAGGTGACTTTTAAATGGGAATCATCTGAGTTGTCCATTTCTGCTTTAATGAAGATTTTCTTCAGACATTAAAAATCAAAATTATATTAAACATGATGAGGATTCTGGCTGAAAAAAAATCTCTCTATATAAATTAGCTCCAAAGTACAACAAAGGTTATCACTATTTCCATTCTCAAAAGCTGTTGACATGCAAGGTCTTAACCACAACATGTTATATCAGCACATAAGTGCCACTTTCTGTGTCCCAACCGGCTCATCTGTGCCACCATAGAGACCCTCGACACAGTTAGGTGAGAGGCCTGTTAAAAGACGCTCCGCTGGGAATGTGGAGAGTGGAGAGACTGCCTCTGTTCCTCTCTCACTGGGATCATATTTCTAAGGGTTATCAAGCGGCTCATTTAAATGAGGGGCTGGTCACAGCAGGAACCAGCTGAACAAAGTTACTATTACCAGCGCCTCTCCTGTGCTGCTCTCACTCACCTCTAATTGGGTTTGACTGCATTTGTTTAAATCCACAGTGGAAGAAAGAGAAAGGAGGGTGGAGGGGTTGCAGTGAAACTGAAGTGTGTCAGTTTGTCCAGACACGGTGGCACTTTAGAAAAAAAAAAAAAAAAAAAAAGGGGGGGGGCTACCACTCCCTGGGCTTGTTAAGCAAAAGTTGAGGAGGGGGGTGATGCTTAGTGGGTCAAAGAACAGGCCCAGTCAGTCAGTGACTGGAACAAGCCATTTGTGGTCTCTGCTAGCACATGCACAATCACCTCTGGTGGTCCTAGCTCATTTCCTCAGCCAGCGGGGGCACCGACACACTGAGTATGTTGGTGCACGGACACCCACATAGGCATGTAACTCATGTACATGTACACAAACACAGCTAAACCATAACCACTCCCACTGTTACAGAGTTGTTCAACACTGTGCTTCAAGGTAGCATGTGGTTGCCCTGCGGCTATTGCGACAGGAAGACTTTCATTTTAAGCATAACAATATTTGACAGCAGTCAAGACAAAGTTAGAGGGCATTAAAAGCTCAATATGTTTGAATCGGCAGCTTTTCTCCCCAAGGACAACACTGACCCTTTCACATTAACTAAAACTAAAATCTCACAGTTCTCCACACTTACCCTCTGTGACATACTGCAAAGTCAGATGATGCTGACCATCAACCAAAAGCAGTATGAGCTAACCAGGGACAAAGCCAATCAAACGCTGTTTAAATGTCAGCCATCCGTGGATCCTGCTTCACATAAACAAAGACAAATGATAACTTTAATGGCCTGCTACTTTTTTCAGGCATGTTTTTTCCTCTCTTGACCACACTTTGCCTCGCATCAGGCTAAAAAGGGATTCCTTGTAAATTTTATTGCAGCAGTGTCAAAAAGACTCCCATCGAAGAAGCAGTAAATATTCTAACAGCGTCTAGATGCAAGGCCATTCCTGCTGGCTCCAGGCACTGAATTAGGCCGGCCTGTTTCTAGTTAGACAGTCATTAAAGAGATCTTACAGCCACAGCAAATGGTTTCCTGTCCTGAGTGCTTAACTCCTGTAGTAGGAAATGTCCTAGGCCGTAAAGGGTGAACCAAACTTCCTGAACATTTTTTAAAGTTACCACAGAGGGCACGCGGCGTGTTCCGACTATTCGATGTGGCCAATCAAATGAGATCCTGCTTGACCCTTACACAGCACTGACCGTTTAAACAGGTGGTGTCCATTTATTGGAGCAGCATTGTGTTTAATATGGGAATGACAGGCTTATTCACTCGCCGGGGAAATACTCAACCTGGTATGAAAAGAACAACACTGAGGAAAAGGAAGAATAAACAGTGGAGGCTTCATTGCTGAGAAAATATCATTCATCAAAGCTAAGATGGACAATTTTTAAGGACTCTCCAGTCTGAATAGTTCTACTGGATAAAAGAAAGACAGCATTGTTGCATCAAAATTTTACTACAACTCATGTTTTTTTCTAGTATTTAATAAATTCTCAATTTGTTTCTAAACTTTATTACATTAAAGCAGATGTTTGTGAGGGGGGAACAGTATTTGTGTGTAATAGTAATAAATATTTACAGTGACATACACTATGTATATCTCACTTTGGTAGCTAAAGACTGACAAAAACAGAAATGACCAAGTATGCACTAATAGAGTTAAAAAATATATATAATAAATAAATAAAAAACAAAGCTTGGACTTCAAGTACGCAAGTCAACAGATCAGTACCTAAGTAAGTTTTCAAGCAATAAAAGGAAAAAGAAGGTAAGTAAGTGTATACCTCCACCTCATTCAGAGCCTCATTTCCACTTAATTTTTATTTATTTTCCTTCATTAGGAAGTTGATATTGCTTAAAGGCTCTGCATGTTGCAACCTGCTTACTTAATTTTCATGCTCTTTTCATTTATTTTCATTTTAGTTGGGTTTATTTTATTTTATTTTTAACTCAGCAAAGGAGTTTATGTTTTTGCCAGCGTTTATCTGTCTGTCTGTTTGTTTGTTTGAGTTCAAAATAACTTGAAAATTTCTGAACGGATTTGGATGAAATTTTCAGGAATTGTTGGAAATGGGATATGGAAGAACTGGTTTAATTTTGGGACTGATCCGGATCACCTTGGTGGACGTCTGTGCTCTCTGAGTGCTTTTCTAGTTATTTTTATTTTACTTTAATTTTAGTGAAATTAATGCTACTATCTATTCTAATGTCTTCATCTGATATTTCCGACTGCTATACTGTGTATAAGAGCAACTGAAACAACCGAATTTCCCTTGGGGATCAATAAAGTACGTCGGATTCTGATTCTGATATATATAACTCAGTAAGTAAGTAGGCAACCCGGAAAGCAAGAAAGTTGGCAAGCAAGCTAATAAGCAATTATATGTGAGCAGGTAAGGAAGCTAACAAGTAAATTAGTAAGCAAGTGAGTAAGTAGGCTAGCAAGAACGAGAGCAATCAATAAGTGAGTGTAATAAAAAAATAACAGAAAGTCAATGCATGAGAAAACAAGTAGGTAATTAAGGAAATAAGCAGGCGAGTAAGTAAACAGGTATGCAAGTGAGAAAGTAAGTAAGAAAGCAAGGAAGTAGGCAAGAAAGTAAGTAAGCAATAAAGTAATTTTGTGAGCAAGTGTTAAAGTATGTAACTAAGCAATTTTTCTTGTAAGCTAATATGTAGGATAGCAAGCAAGATATTAAGCCAGTGAGTAAGCAAGTAAGTCAGTATGTAACAAAGTAATCAAGAAAGTAGGCAGGTTTTTAAATAAGAAGGTAAGTAAACAATTGAGTAAGTAAGCAAGTTAATCAGTAAATACGAAAGTGAGTAAGTATATAAGTAAGCAATTAAGTAAGTAGGAAACTAAAAAGTAAGCACGTAAGTTAACAAGAAGGTAATTAAGTTAAAAAAAAATCAAGTGAGTCAGCAAATTAGTTAATGAGTAACTAAGCAAGTAAGCAAGTGAGCACCAAGTATAAGTAAGTAGACAAGCATATCAGCAAGTTAGTATATATATATGTATGCAAGTAAGAAGGTAACCAAGTTGATAAATATGTCAGTAACTTAGTAAGAAGGAAAGCAAGTAAGCAAGTAATTAAGACATTAAAAGGCCAAGTGTGAAGGTAAGTAAGTAAGTAATGATGTATGCAAGTCAGTAAGATGTAAGTTAGTCAATCAATATGACGATTATCGTCTTCCCTCCTGTAATATGAAGCTCGATATGCTGGCGCCAAATGTTGGTATTTTAATCAATAAAAAATGTCGCTAAACATGCTGCATGTCCCTGTTGGTTCATCTCCTGGAGACGCTACTTGAAGGCTCCTTAAGGGGGCGCTCCAGGAATGAATGAGTGAAACTTAAACAGAAATCACCAGCAGAAGAAGAGAAAGTTTACAGAGGAGAAATGTCTGACATCAATGTGAAGAAAAGTAAAGTGAAGAATGTCTCAGCCACTTATAAAACCAAAGTATGGATACACTTCAGCTTCTACAACAATGAAGGGACAGACAAAAGTGATTATTGTGACATATTGTTTCATTGTTTTTTTGCAATATACTGATTATTGCTGAATCACTGCATCATGATTATATCATTATTGTGGACCATGTATCCCATGCGTATCGTATTGTGAGAGACCCCGTGATTCCCATACCTAGTGAATGACTCAGTAAATAAATGAGTATGAAGGCAAGTAAGTACAGAAGTAAGCAAAAATAAGTCAGTGAACAAGCGTGTACGTGAAATCAAGGCAGCAAGTATGTAAGTGCATTAGTAAGTATGAGTGAGTAGGTACACAAATGTGTGAGTCAGTAAATAAATCAGTGAATTAATAAACAGATGAATATATCAATATATACATAGATGTTAATGAATGAACAAAAGCTTATATATATTTTATTTCTTTTTGCTGATCATACCAGTTAGACAATGTTTACTGTCATTTAACCTGACCCATTTTTTTTTCATGTAAGAGTAGGAGAGATATGACCTACCATTGGTTAAATATCAGTTGCCCCTGCTTACTAATTAAATATTTTATGGTTTGAACAATCTATTGAATGTTAAAATAACAGCTCAGTTTCTCACAGAGTTCTACCTCCACATTTCTGCCCCCTCTCAAAGCAGCCCTTTACAGGCAGCCTAATTTCTCCCAGGACAGTAAAGGGGTTGAGACCTGAGATGCAGACCACCTGCTGGCTCCACTTCACAGGTGACTATGTTTTCTGGAAAACACAAAAAAATGACCCAGGTTTTCTGTTCCCATCGCTTACTGTCTGTCCTTTGGCTAGAACAAAACCTGGCCTGGCAGACAGCATGCATCATCTATTAATCATGTGGAAACACATTCACATTCAGCTTATCCGGATGTATACTGCAGCACAAAAGCAGGGTTTATGGCACTATGGTTTGTCTGGCCATGAATATGCATCAAAGCCTGGGGCACAGACTGGAACAAATAGTGAAAATATGATATTACAGCGCCAGGGGAATGGGTGACTAATGTCTCAGGAGATGAGTACTTACATGACTGTTATGAATCAATGCACTCAAGAGTCGATAAAAGTACTGTAAATGTCAAGTTAATAGCTGGCTGCTATGGACATATGAGTTTTAAAAGGAAAAGATGAACAATGCCAGCATTGTAAAAAAGGTGGGGTTGTCTGCAGGTCAGATTCCTTTGGTCCATTAGCAATCCTTACAAAGAGATATGAATATACAAGTTACTTAAAAGAGACAGGAGGGATAAACTCTGTGGTGTTCCTTATTGTCAGAACCAGATTCTTGAAAAGAGCGCAAGGTTGGTTAAAAATAAATGATATACCTGAGACAAGACAGATCATGAAAAGTTTTTTTTTTTTTTTTTTTTTTTTTTTAGTGAAGAACATCACGTGCAGAAAGTCATATGTCCAAAACTTTATATTTACAAATACCACTGGCGTTTAGAGCTCTGTTTATGGCATTGTGTCAACAGAGGCAGATATGTAACTCTGGAGCAAAGCATTGGTAATGATGCTGTCCAGTCATTAATCACTGGCTCCAGAGAAAACAGAGAGTTCACTCATGGCAGAATGGCCCCGGCCCTGGGACGGAGATTAGAGGCCTAATGAAAGCAAAACAAAGCTGGACATGTGAAATTTATTGGCACATTTATAAAAGCAGCCCCAGAAGGACACTGCCACCAATAATCATTTCAGAATCCCAGTCAAGTGCTGTTTCCTCGGCCAGGCGCAATCTGGAGAGGGGATATTTGTGGAGTGGCTGAACAAACACAGATTTGCTGGTATCTCCATCTTTCCCAGCAGCTGGAAAGGCAGAGGGAAGGCAGGCCGCTGTTGTCCCGGCTGACGCCCCGCCTTACAGCAGTTGGCTTCTGGGAACAACACTTTATGTCCTCCTGGCTCCTCTTATGATTCAGTGGGCCAGAGAATAAAGAGCAGCAACAAAGTGTAAACAACTTCTCAGCTTCTTCTGCTTTGTGCCTTCAATTCTACTGGCCACCAATAAACACTCACTAAGAGGAGGGGCCTTAGATTACCATTCAATATGCATTTTTACATGGTTGTTCAACTGGAAATAAAACTTTTGCCCAAGTCAGTTATACTGTAAATTAGGCTAATGGTCTCTTTATGAGTAAAAAAATGTCCCCAGACATATTTTGTATTTGTTGGTTTGCCAAAGAATAAATAATAATTAATAAGACCTCTTTGAATAACATGTACTAGGGCCAAGGTTTTAATAGTTTTAGCTGTGTTTATTGCTTTTTTAATTTATTCATTACTTTTTGAATGTAATTTAAGTTTAGTCTTTGTTTTAAATGTTGATTCTTTCAGTTAATTTCATTTTAAATCAATTCTATTTAAAACTTGAAGTGCTCAAAGAGCACATACCTCCACCAGAGGATTTCTGAAACTGCTTCTTGAATTATTGGCATAATCGACCAAAATCCATCGACTTATTTGTGAGCCAACTAATAGTCCCTGAAAATGACATCAAAACCTGCTGAAAACTTTTTTGAGTTATCTCACTCACAGTCAGGCAAACAAACAAATAAACAAACAAACAAACCAATAAATGGACAAATAGACAAATGCCATCTAAATTATTACGTCCTTTGGCGGAGATAAACAAGTGTCCATGGTCTGCCTACAACCCACCCAAACATGAGAAAAAATCTCTTCTCTTCCTTTATCACTTGCTACTCCTTTCATTAAATGTGTGTTCAAACAGTCTGTTCTACAATTCTCCCCTAATGATGTCAGTAGGTCCGGGGATTTCTGTTTTGCCACAGTGAGCATTGGAGCACAGTGATGGAAAGCTGAAGCTCCACCCACTTCCTGAGAGGAGCATGGCCAGACACAGCCTATGATGATCTAATGTCTTTGTGGATATGCCAAAATCCAATATCACAGAGCGATTTTACGAGAGAATGTCGAAAATATTTTGGGGGACATCCAGAGTGGAGTTGTTGTAAAGGGGTGAAATATGGGAACCTTAAAAGTTCCCCTGTAAAAGCAAGCTTAACCAAAATGTATCTTGCTGTACCTCAATACAGCTTTGGAAAAGTGTTGCTAAGTCTGCTTGTTTCAAAGACAAAAGGTTTTGTTTTTAATTCTTTTGTAATTTATATTATTCAGTTTGTCAACACACAACAGTTTGTTTGTGTTTTTGGAAAGACTCATTCTTGGTATGGTTTCAGTCAACAAAAATGTATTTAAAAAATTCTTTATTGGTTACTGTCATCAGTAATAATAATCAAAGCCTTTGCTGGATTAACATTCTTTCAGAATTACCCATTGTAAATATTCAGAGAAGTCCTTGTCCCAAGGAGGACATGAATCAAGATACAAGTGAAGATATTTGGTTAATGGCATGTTGCCTAATGTGTACCACATGCAGGAGCCTGGGGGTAAGAGGAAATGGTACTTAAAATGACCATTGTTCTAATTCAGAGCCAATCTGGAGATAATGACACCAACATCAATAGCAGACAGTCGATTCATGGATAACATCTTTTTTGCCTTTCAGTTGAGCTGTTGTTGTCAGGCCAAGGATTAGACTTTTTGACTTTTAGGGTCATGACCTTAGTGCTATTATTGTGTATGATTTTAGTCCTTGGAGGAAAGTGCCTCATTATCTTTAGGTGTAATACATATGCAAGAGTTTAATGTAATGTAGCTTTAACAGATGAGTGCCCTGGAAACAAATGACCAAATGTTAGAGTTCTATTATCACGTTAAATTACAAAAAGAACCAAGAGTTATGCCAACTTTGGACAACAGGTTTTAGGCACAGTTATGACCAGAGGAAAGTTGTAGGGCTTTGGAACACGATGGCCCAAAGATCATTTTACTCTGTAAAGTATATAGATGGAAACTGATCATATGCTATTATTACAAGTGCAATTATCAATAATCATCGATCCAATTCCTGTGGAATTTCTGTGTGGTAAAATGTCAGCCTACACAGGTTTTTAGAGTCAAAAAGTCAAATGCATAGCAGACCTAATAGTTAATGCCACATCAACAAAGACTCCAGCATGTTGCTGGTGTTTCTACCCTTGCTTAAAATCACAAAGCCATAGACATTATATGTTGCTATGGTAGCATTGAATTGTTTTAACTTAAGCAACACATTAGACAAGCTCTGTCTACAGACCACACTGATTTCTTATTAAACTTCTTAATTTGTGATCACTGTGTCTCATTTCTGTAAGGCATGACAGACAAAGTGATATGCAGTTTATAGGGGGACATTTCAGCCTGAGGGAAAATGGTATCAATTCCTCTCAGTAGTTGAATCAGTTTCTAATTGGTGCTGGTTCTTGTTTCCTATCTCTTGTGTAGAGTGTAATAGGCCCTTATCACAGTGCATTACGCAAAATTGCCATCAAAAATCTTTACTGTCATTTAACCTCAAAATGTTCACACTTTGTTAGCATTAGCTATGTTAGCTGCTGCTTTAACTATAACACATATCAGCACAGCTGGCTGAAAGTCACCAGTTATCACGATCACTATTTAGACAACAACACTGAGCCAGTTACAATGGTGCATTGAGGAAAAGTACAGAGTGCAGACAGTGCCAACAATGAAGTCTGACCACTGTTAATCAGTTACCAACACATATCTGATGATCCACCCATCCATTAACAATACCCCTTACCTCTTTCAGGGTCATGGGGGCAGGAGCCTATCCCAGCTGACATTGGTTGAGAGACAGGGTACACTCTGGATAGGTCGCAAACCAATCACAGGGCCACATCGTGAGACGGAGAACCACACTCACACTCTTACCTAAGGGCAACTTGCAGTCAACAGTTAACCTAATGAGCATGTTTTTGGTCTGTGGAACGAAGCCAGAGTGCCTGGAGAGAACTCATGCATGCAGGGGTAGAACATGCTAACTCCACACAGAAAGGCCCTGACCAACACTGGGATCTAACCAGCAACCTTCTTGCTGTGGGGCATGTGCACTACTTCCTGCACCACCATGCCGCACATCTGATAATGATATTGATTATTAGTGTTTATTTTGTTTGTTTTACTTTCAGCAAAAACGTAATTGTCGTCATGTTTGGTTATTACTTCTCACACAACAGGTAGTTACATACAACCCAAGTGTGCTCTCATGACGCCAATGGATGCAAATACCAACGAAAGAACAAATGGCAAGAATATTGTTGGTCTTA
The DNA here is from genome assembly GCA_037902135.1 of Cetoscarus ocellatus. Taxonomy (NCBI): domain Eukaryota; kingdom Metazoa; phylum Chordata; class Actinopteri; order Labriformes; family Labridae; genus Cetoscarus; species Cetoscarus ocellatus. Next base: position 953,736 of record JBAMNC010000388.1, read on the forward strand.
GACAGACAAACAAATACAGAGTACTATCTGATTTATAGTTCTGGAACAAAGCTTTGTCATAACCACTGCTATTGGTCCACATAGCCCTGAAGCAATCCATAGGGCTATGTGCATATTCTGACATGTACATCCCAAAAATCAGGACTACGTGTCAAAACAATGTGGACCACAAACCCTTTGTCTGGTTTACTGCACAGGGTAAGAGTCTTGACTAAAAGTCTCTGAGTACATCTCAGACATGATTTTGTGTAATAAAGTGTGATAAACTGACTAGAGGATGGAACAGCATGTTAAATTTACTTGCTGGTATATCAGGTGTCTATTTCCTCATTCACGTCTCATTCAGTGGCCACACAAGCACTAAAAAAAATCCCCATTCTCTGCCTCAACTAATTCAGCAGTCATAAATTTCAGTTCCTCTGATTTTACTTTTACTTTTTACAACAATTGCATTGTAGTCAACTACTGCTCTACAACTGATCTCTTGTACACAAACAAGCAGAGAGCACACTAATGTACAAGTATAAATGCTCCAAAAGACACAAGGCACTATGGCATGTGTAAAGTGTTTGACTCTTTGGCTTTAACTCAGAAATACAGACAGGAATTAATAAAAGGTAAACCAGAACGTGGTCTTCCTCTTCTTTATGGGTGTTGTTTGGCCCTGCTCCTGTATCTTCCTGGTCATTTGGTTGTGATGATTAGTTAGTTAAAACAATATAATGAAATGTAATGTGATGTCTGTCAGTCAAGTCACTGCATACATTAAGGCTCTATGTTGACAAAAGTGACACAAAAACCATTGTTACAATACATTAATTATCTGTCTGACCTTGTAAAATACAAAAAAGGAATTTTATCATTTTATTTTTAAACTTTGAATCTGATGAGCAATAAGGATTAAGTCAGGACATGATTGGACCAGTATCCAGTTTTGACTTTCACTCTACAACATGCCTGTTCAATTATGTCCCTGCCTCTTAGTGTGATCCCTGTGTTATTTGTGCTCATCTTTAGTTGATGGTCAGTTGCTCTGCCTGCCTTTGTTTCACTGTGTACACGGAGCAGATCTCCATGGTGACCACTAATTAAGGATGATTCATACATGTGCCCTTTGCCCTTGGAAAATGTGCCTTTTTTATCCCAATTCTTCTTGTGTTGTAATGCTACACCTACCCTCTGAGCACTTTTTAAATTATTCATCCGTCTAAAACAGGCCTCTGGGTGTATGAAGCCAGACTGACCTATGACCTGTTCAAGTCTGATCTTTTAGGACAGAAATCTCTAATATTCTCTATGTGTACACACGTGAGGGTAAGACAATACTGAACGCAAACAGCTACCCATTTATGAAACACACAAGTTAGAGTGCAGAGACATTATCTATGTTTATGGTAAACTGGTTAAAAAAAGTCTGAAAACCAAAATGAAAAAAAAAATGTTTTGAATAGAGCTACAAAGATGACCAAAAGGTAGCGAGGGTTAGCCAACTTTTGTTTATAAATACCTCCTTAAACCAAGTTGAAAGTTGGCAAGAAACAAAAAAATTAAGGAGCTGATAGTAAAATGCTGGTAGATGTTAATCAGTACAAAGAAATGGAAAAAGGAATAATTTTTTTATGATAATTCCGGGATTATATATATCGGTTATACAACTCTCAAAAGAAATGCTGAAGACGCTGTTTCACAGTGACAAAGCTTACATTAAATCTTCACCTGATTGTTAGCATGAAAAGTAAACATGTAACTCATGTTTGCCACAAAACACTTCTTTAATTACATGGTTCAAACTGGCTTACTTTATTGTCAGTCTAATAGAAGCTGAAATTTTATTATTAATTTAGAAATTTTTATTTGTATGACAAAACACCTTTCAGTGGGGATACTCAGTGCATGCTGCTGTTTAATCCTACCAAAAGAATATCCAATCTTCTCAATGCAGAGACACAGTGTAAAGCTGGAATCGAACACTCTTCCATTTTCACTAAACTACAAAATACAAAAAGCAGTCAGTTCTATGGCCCTTTCATGCCAATACATGCATGTTTGAGTTACTCTAGATTCCTGTTAGGGCTTCATGGTAAACCACATGTTTGGGTGCCACCTGTACAGGGGCTCTTGTTCTTGGAATGAGCATTAAAATCTGGTTTTGCTCCCTCTCTACATGTCATCCCCAACTTTTATCCCCCATCTTCCAGCTCTATCCACTATCTGTCTGTTGAGTAAAGGTAAAAAAAAATGTAGGATGCATCAGATTTTTGTCTTTTAAAGAGTGGGCCAAGGATAAAAGTAGAAAAGTTCAAAATAATGAAACCATAGACGAAAGTATTATATCATAAAAAAGAATAAATACAGATAATAACATCATACAATATATTATTTGAAATAATCCACTGTATTTTTTCTAATGCAATATTTAAAATGCATATTTAAAAACAATGTAACAATTTTCAGATATCATTTGGCCCTTAGTCAGGTGCAACATTCATACTGTCTGCATTTTGTCAACAGTTTTTATCATTAATTTTACAATCTTATTTTTTTGTAAAAGTGCATTAGGCACAATATTCTCAGTATGCTGTTTATTGGCAGAGAACAGTTTAAAAAGTCTGCCAGCATTTTAGCCTTTACGTCAGGATTTACTTTATGACTTTTTGCATACATGTTGTTATTATGGGATAAATCAATTTTAATTTGAGAGTATAAGCTAAATAAGACATGGTGATGGTGTTTGTAGCTCTCTGTAGGGAGATGAAGATGAAGCTTGTCTTAACTGCAAGAGCAAAAAATATTTGTTATATATAAGGGTTAAATCCAGGAAAGCTACTTTCTGTTATTTCCATATGCTGGTATCTCATAAGTTTGGAAATATTGACATATTGAATACCGGCAGCAAAAAAAAAAAAAAAAAAAATCAAACATTGTGCAACTAAAGTGTAAGGTTCGTGTATTTTATCATAAATGTCAGTAAAGTGCATTGTTACAATATAAACTATGGCTTCGCTGCCCAGGGTGTAATTTTGAATTTTTGATCCTAAGTGCAAACATCCCATTTGATATAACTGATGTCAATCAAAACTTTTACTGTAAAATTGTGTTCAAGTAAATAAGCAGAAGCACACACAGGTTTGCTATATTTGACTTTAAATCTGTGATCTTGGATCATGTGCACTAAGACAAATACCACTGCACAAACTTGACCTGACCCCCCCATAGACAGAAGAGCCAACAAAGTTCTCTATGGCATACATGACCATGTTGATGAAATGGCTCGAATAAAAATGTCAGAGCACTATGCATTGTGCTGGTTCACGGAGGCTTGGAAATGCAGCAGGGTGCCACCGCTGACACGGAGACACTTCAACCCGCAGGCTCTAATCTCTTTTGAACCAGCCCAAGCACCAACATGGGACCATATGTTTGGAAGAGAACAAGCAGACTCCTGTGCTAAGTTAAGGGGGTCAAAGAGATGAAAACATTTTGCTTGCCTCTCTTCCTCCTGCAGTAAGATTGGTCATCAAGTCATCCAGCGAGGACAGATGAGAGATCTAAAAAAAAAAAAAAAAAAAAGCATACACTTACACTCATAGCACAATCCTCCCACTGTCCCTGGATGAGGTTGGAAAAGTAAATTACATAAAACAGACATATGTCATTCTGATTTGGCTTAAATTGTGGATTACAGCTTTCATTAATCAAGCTTTAATCCGAGCGCTGAATTATGCCCCCATCAGAGAAATAAGCTTATTCCTCTCTAGCAAGGCCTGTGATTATTTCTTTCTTTCTTTCTTACTCTGAGCTATTCTTCATTGCCTGAGGATTGCAACTCAATTATCTTTGTGTCAGGCGATTATCTCCAGTTTTGATTTAATCTTCGTTACGCCTCGACCATATTTCAATTAAACATGCTATCAGAGCGTTAACACGTACTGTACTTAAACCTGTAATTTCTTTAGTTAATATTGTGCTAAGAGCTGCTGTGGAGGGTAACAGATGTCATAATTATGCACTTACCAAACATATTTCACACTCGTCGGAGCTGGTGGTGTACCGAGGCCTCAGTACGCAGCTGTATTAATCTAACAGCAATATGCTTAAGTTGTGATCTATAATACTGCCACAGTCTGCTCGGGTCTCTGCTTAATTGGGACACTCAGAAAAAGTGCAGGCAGCTGGGTTAAGGAGGTTCAGCATTACTAGATTACTCATGTATTTCTCCTCTGTGATCGATCAGTGATGCTGATGTTTAGTGATGCAAATGTAGCCCAGTGTATTTAAACCATGAAAAGAAGACCTAATAGTTAATGCCACAGTTCCTTTTCACTTAGGGTGACCTCAAACTAGAGACACTTTCATTTTACTGCAAACCAACATGTCTGAGCTTGGGACACAGTAAGATATTTTCTCAGTGTATCTTTTAACATCATACAAAGCAGCAGAAAAATAATTAAACAAACAAAAAATGGAATTTCAATAATGAATTTATAACATTATTATAATAAAGTTAACTGTTTCACAAATTATCCTTAATATTGTTAATATTGTTGTTTTTTTAACGATCAAAAAAATCACTATGTTAAAATTATTGTTATTATTATTATTAGTAGTAGTAGTAGTGGTAGTAGTAACAGTAGTAGTAACAGTAGTAGTAGTATTATAGCAACAATAATGATGACGTTATTTTATTTGAATCTCCACTCCTCTGCACTCTAGTAATCAATGACGTAATCCGTCTCCTGATTCATCATTCCTCTTTAATATAATTTTACATAGTTTTATTACATTGCAGTAGTAGTAGTAGCCAGCCAGTAGCCATATTATATATTTTTTGTTATATATATATATATATATATATATATATATACATATAAGAGACACACAGACAGACAGAGAAGACAGATAGACAGGGAGAGAGAGAGAGAGAGATTTTATATCTGCTAATTGTTTTTTACTCTTTGATATCCTATGTTCTTTTATACCTTGTACGATACAATCCTACTGGAACCTTAATTTCCCTGAAGAAGCCTTCCCAAGGTATAAATAAAGTTTTATCTAATCTAATCTACATGTTATAATTTAACAGTTTTAGAGTCTAATATATAAACATAATACTGCACTTAACTCATAAATCTCTCAGTAATGTTTGTTATGACAAATGGCATGAGTTATCTTTATCAGCATCAATAGATGCAAACAAAGAGATTGTTCCTCTGTTAGTGTTTGCTAGCTTTAATACAACGCTATATGTCAGCATATACTCCATAGGGAATAAAAAATTGGTTGTTGCAGTGTTTGCAACACAAGGCAAATTATTTTATGATTTCTGAAGGGAGCTGTGGCTCACCTGAAGCTCTGTAGGAAAGACTGACATCCTTTACTCGGGATGACCACAGCTGTAACCACAATAAGGAGGGCAAGCAACAGCTGCATGCTCAGACTAACCGACAAATGAACAGAAAAATCAGCAGTGAATTTGATGTGCAGTGCGTTTATGGTGTTTTTGTTGGTTAAATCGGCAACAGATTCGGGAACAACTTTGATTAACATACAGACAAATCAGTGTTTAATGCACCATGAAATGTTTAGCTATCCTCTTTCAGTTGGTTAAAATATGGATGGGGACTGTCCCATAACAGGACATATTGGCATTTGTGGGATATTTGTGGGGACACTGGACCATTGGTCACCCTATTTTAACTTGTCACGTAAAGTGAGTGAAACTTAAAAAGTGCCAGTTCCCATGGAGTGATGTTAATATTGTTAGCATCTTGAAAATTGAAGTTGTGATGGGCATAATGAATACTACAGATAACTAAGCATGTACTGCTGATAAGGTATGGAGAAGAGATGTTCATTTATTTTAATTATTTTTTTTTTTTAAATGTGCTTTCTGCATTGTTTATGAGTTATTTTCTGCAGCTGAGCTATAAGGGAAGTAGTTAATGACTACTGAACTTCTTTGTTAATATGCTGCCAATTCTGGTAGCATTATTTCCTATAAATGGGTATTATTGACTAGCTTTAGTTGCATATTTCATAGCACGCAACACCTTAACTGTATTATATTTTTTTACAAATTAACTCTGAAAAGTAATTATTTTGTTAGTTTTGTTTGAAGGATGTGCTCACAGAATGCTAAATTGCCACTTTATAATCATGGATTACATTAATAAATCAGTGAACACAAGTTAAATGCAATCATGGCATATATTCAATCTTCTCAAAATAATCTTATTTTATGTCATTAATTAGAAAATATTATATGTTAATATTATAAATATGTTTTCCACCTGCAGGGATGTCTCCATGTCACAGACTCTTTAGAAGCAGGGCCCTTATGAAGTCCTAATCCTCAACTCACTCCTAAAAAATATTTTTATTTTCATGTCTTTGAAGTCTTTTAGTATGCCCTAACATCCCCATTACTTCAAAGTTCTTTCATATTCTGTCCGGGAAGGTAATATTGGAAATTACAGGAAAAATAAATATGAGTCTAAAAATGAGTCTTTGTGTGATGAGCTTTTTTTTCAAGACTGTTTTCTCTTATGTTTTTCCATTTCAGTAAGTGTATATTTAAAGAAAACCAAGGACACAGTATTAAGCCATAAACATTTATCATCTTTCTGATATAACATGCCGGAGCTTAGGTCAGCTTTTTTGCTTATATTTTTTTATAAAAATCGTGTTATTTCTTCTTGGACTGTCTCCAAGTTGCTCATCTCAAGGTCTCCTTCTATTAGAGAAAATTCCTGATGGAAATCTTTATCATAAGTTATGTCATCACAGCAGTTGGATCTAGATCCCTTTTCCCCATTAATATTTAGGTTAAAAAATCACAAGGAAATAGTTGTTACACAATCACAATTAGTGTTGTTGACTTGTAGATCTGTTATTCAGAGATGGATTATAGAACAGAATCAGCTTTTTGTGCACTTGATCTCCTCACAGATTATCCATGTATTTTCCTCTAAAGGATCAGAAAGCCTAATCCCTGAATAACACTGCAGCACGGTAATACTGTATGAATCACTGTCACACACAGCCCTGTGAGAAGTCACAATGAAAAGCAATGAATATGAGACAAGTCTTTTACTTTTAATTCCTCTCAACAAACTCTTATGGAAATGCTACACTTTGGTGAACTACTCAGGAAAGTTGAACTATCAGGTCTTTAGTTGCAATCAAGGAAAGCCAGCCAAGTATGTCTCCACGTCTAACCCAGCATGATAATGCACTAACCCTGTTGCCAGTTCAATGAATCCAGACACTGGCTGCCTCAGTTTCCTCCTGCTAAGAAGGGAGAATAGATTACCAATAGCTCAGGCAGGGAGGCAAACAAACATACAAATAAGCTGCACTCAGTCGGAGAACGCCTGGCAATTAAAGCAAAATGCCTGTGATGCCCACCAGATAGGAAATGTGTGGGACACGAACCAAATGTGCAGAGCAGACCTGCCAAGCAGCCCACATCGAGCGGAAGAGCTGCAGGGCAAGCTGTCAGACATGTAGGCAACAGTATGCGAGAAACTTCAAATCTTGTATGAGTTTAATCTAAACAAAGGATACTTTAATGAAATAATTATATTCATATTATCAGACCAGTATCAAGAAACTATCTGCACAAAGAATTAGCCATGCTCAAACTGAAGGAGTTAATTAAAAAAAGCAAAAAAAAACTAAATGGACATGTTTCTCTTTGGCTAAGATAGCACCTGACTGATGCCCTGAAACAAACTTCACCAGCTAATGGATGCTGTGAGGTGTTCTAGGTCTGGGATATGTTTGAAGTTGATCTTGGTAATCTGTGCAATCTCAAAGGGATATCCTGGCGACTATTTTTTTTTTTAATCAACAGTAATATGAATAATATGTGTGAGAGGCCCAGGGCCTGGGCTGCTCTGTGCTGAATACTGTGTGCAAGGTTAAAAAGAGCAAAACTCCCACACACACAAACATGCAGGTGTGGGCTTGAAAAACAGAGCTGTGGGCGGTAGTCAGTATCTTTGGTGAGTTCAGTTGAAAAAAAGGTTGTTTCTTTTTAAACTTAAGTTTTGCTGTACACTTTTTCCTTTTGTGTTTGTTTATGTGAAGAACAACTGTATTTGTACTTCCAGATGGAGAGGTGAACTGGGGAAGTGGACAAAAAGTGGGGGGAGGTGAGAAGCAGCAGAGACAATCAGGGGTTATTGTTACTGACAGGGCTGCACCGTGATGGGCTTGGCGCTGCAATGTTTGTCACCTAACCAACCTCAATCAATCAATCATCTACCCCAGCCCACATCACCAATCAATCAGCTCAACGCTGCACCCACAGAGGGCTCTCGTGTGCCCCACTACCTGTCTCAGGTTTCACTGGCCAATCAAGTGTCATATCACCAAGTGAGAGACACGTCAGAGTACTCAGGACAAAACTCAATATTCAAAAAACAGACTGTGAATTTTAACGTGCTCTTGCTCCAAACTAATTTCACCAGAAGTTTTAAATTCATGTAATTTTTTTCTAATGAAGTATGAATAGTGTAGAGCAGAGTAATTGTCCATACTGATGTATAGTGATCGGAATTACATCTTCGAACAATGCTGGGGTAATGTAATGTTTTATGCTTGCATGCTGTTTGCAAATTGGCTCGGGCTGCTTCCTCTGCATTGCATCTTCCATGCATTTTCAGTGCATGTTTGCTTGTTAATTCCTAACACATGTACTGTAGCTGTGAGGCATTATTCAAAACAACATGTCTGGAAATTCTCAGGAAATGGCTTAAAGTCAGATATATGTGTGATGAACTCTGTCAAGTTTAGCACAAGGGTTAATATGTAAGGACTTTTAAAAATGCTTCTCACCACCTAAGAAATGAATTAACCGTAGACATTTAATGAACAACACATCTGGCATTATTTTGACACTGTGGCTGCATAATTGGCAGAAAAACTGTTTAACATTTAATTGCAGAAAAACGTATTAACAACAGGATGCAACTACAGTATATTCTTGATAATGACTCATATTCAGAAGAACTGTTTGATCATAAAAAAAAAAAACACTTTTCAATGTCTAATTCAATAAATAGATTGTGTTATTTTAAAGATAAGCTAAATCACGTGAAGGAGCCTGCAATATTAACTCATTCAACATTACTATGTCCTTCCAAAGCTTGTCAAAAAGCTCAATTTTGCATGATTTTGTCCATAATGGATGTAAATGTATTGAAAAAGCACCTCCACAATCTCTGTCTATTGATCGGCTGCATGTTGTGATGAGGGTGTGTTTCATCCGATGAGGGTTGTCTCCCTCCCTGAGCCCCAACTGGGGCTGATGTTTCTTTTTTCAGCACATTAGGTTGCAGCCTTAGGGGTGCTTTGACCAGTGGATCAATGGCTCTCGCGCTCTTGTCACCATTCATTTGGAGTGAGCGAGCGCTGGCTCCAGTCCTCGTCTGCCGCTGGCCCTCCTTTCACCTGGCCCACTCTCTCTCTCTCTGTCTCTCTGTCTCTCTCTCGCTCTCTCTCTCTCCCTCTCCTTGAGCTCCCATGACAGCTGGCTGCCACAACCGGCAGCAGACAGACGACAAGTCCTTGGGCCTCACAAACGCAAGCACGCACTCCACAAATACACATCTCTGCAGTGAGTGGCTGTGATGCATCTGGATGCTGACGCCATGCACCCCCACTTTTCTTTTTCTTATTCTCTCGCTCGCACTCCCCCCTTCGACTGTTTCTCCACCTCCTTTTAGCCGTCTACCCCAGTCTGTCTCTACTGCTCTCACTCTCTCTGTCTGGGTTTTTTAGGCCCTTATTCTGGTCTCTGGAGTCGGGAAAGAGCAGATCATCTAGTTGGAGGGGAACCAGCTGTGGGCCAGAGAGACTCCAACGATGGTTAATGTCTGTGATCCCAATATGTAACCACTCGTATATGTGTTGCAGAAGCATAAGTGAAATCTAGTTATTATAAGTCTTTATTTGGATAAGTGCAATATAAAACTAGTGAGGGGAGTAAAAACATTAAAATAAGCTTTCAACTTCTAGAACTTGAAGGTAAAACCAGATTTTACTGCTTTTACTGCAACATTAAAAACTGTTTACTATTCAGGAACAACAAGCACTCCTAAATATCCCCACTAGTTATTGTGCCCTTGTGCTACAGAACATATTGCACTGTATGTAAAAATGAACAAACATCGGCTGGGCGTCAGCCATCGACGAGGAGTCTTGTTTTATCGCCTGTACTTTATTACAGTTTGCCATCTGCACAGAGGTATGTTAATAGCTAGCTGCGACTATTTACACATATGAAAAAGTACATCCATCTGCCATGTTCTCGCATGAATCAGTCCCGCCTTCCCCGACGAACAACTGCTGTTTATTCACAAGGTGACAGGCAGCACCAAAGCCTGGCGACACCTGCACCTTACATCCTGCACGTCTGACATATGTAATCCTCGCACACACACAAACACACACAAAAAAAAGCCCCACACCACACATCTCACCTTGCCATGTCGCACCCTCCCCATAACCCACCCTCTCCATCATCACGTTCCTCGTGGTTACATTACAGCACAATATGTTTAAGCCCCCTTCAGCATTGTGTTTGCCACTTGGATTCATATAGACAGGCTTACATTTCAATTGAGCCAGAACCTATCAATTCTAATCAGTCAGAAAGGGATTATGAGGCTAATTACTTATATAGTCATTTAGGTTAATGCCCTTGCCAGGACTTGGCTTAACACTCCTCCAGGTGACAAAGACTGGCTGGGAATGCTGGGCCATTTGAGGCAACAGCCAGATCCATAGCAGTTACATCCTGCAGAAATACTGTATTCACATTCCTTATAAAGTGACAGAGAAAAGCCCAGAGGAAAAACTAAGATGCTTTTATCAGCAGCAATAATCAGATAATATACGATTATGCGTAACATGCTGTACTCCTCATCAAATAACTGCTCCTTTTTGGCGTACTTATATTGGATGAATTATAACAATCCATATAAACCTAATATCAGGGTAGAAACTGAAAAATAAATCTTGATTATGTACACAAAAACATCCCCGGCCGCATTGTGAACAAGCCGAGCATTATGCCATAAGTGTGGGGTAAATCACCCTGTGTGAGAATGTATGGCCCCGCATCAGTCAACAACAGAAATAAGCTCACTAATCGCTGGTTTTCTGCAGTAGCAGAAACACAAACAGGAAGTTTTTCAGAGGTGACAGGCTGCTAAACAGGCAGAGGATAAAGACAGAAAGTGGGATGTTCACTCAAAACCCTGGTTATATTATAATAATATACCCATACAGAGAAACAATAACACTCTGATAGGATGATAAATTATGTATTTAGTTTTTAAGCTTTTTTGCCCATTTGATTTTTACTACCTACATATAAATGTCATCATAGAAGAATCTGTTATTAGAAATACATATCACGTCTCAGCAGTAAACAGAGTCAGGTAGAGTACAGTGTGCTATGTCGGAGGTGAGGGAACATTTAGCATTAATCCCCACCTGACACTAATACTTGATGTATGATTGACCCTGAAGCAGGACACTGCACATTACAATCTGGGCCATATGGCAAGACATTAGCCCTTCAACCCTCCAGCAGGATAATCTCTCCACTCTGGCAATGCTTTTTCTTCACAGATTTCTTTGCACAATAATTGCATGACAGTATTAAAGTATCGGGACAGATTTAGAAGGGCCTACGTCACTGGACAGAGGAGGGGCTTCTTTTCAAATGAAGTCAGGGAGCATCATCTGTGATCAATTTGAAAGAGGGCAGATCATTTGTCCACATGGTAGGAGGTGTCACGAGAGGGGAAAAATGATCTTGATAAAACATTTTTTTTTTTTAAATTCTTCAAAGTACAATTAACTTTCAATCATATTGTAAAGAAGGACAAAGTCATGTTAATATGATATTTATTTTCATCTGAATCATCATATTTTACATACATACATATATATACATACATACAAACACACACACACACACACACACACACACACACACACATATATATATATATATATATATATATATATATATATATATATATATATTTATATATATATATATATATATATATATATATATATATATATATATATATATATATATGTCAGGACATATGGGAAAGAGAGCCCTAAAGCTCCAAAAGTGAGGTTCAGGCAGAGTGTAAGGTGGATCAGGATTACTAAGTAAGTGTAAACAAGGAGGATTTTTTTTTTCAGAGTTCAGCCTCAGTCCGGCCTCTTTGTCTGTTGATGGGTTGATCTAAGATGTCACTGGGTTTGGTCAATATTTCATTTTATGGTTTAATTTTTATATGAAGTGCTAAATTGGGAGTAGGTGTTCCTGTGTTCCAAGCTGAATAAAGATTAAATTAATGAAAAATAATAATTCACTATATTATGCAACAATGTACAGCAAACAAACATCACTTTGAGTGGAGAAAAGACTAGTTCTAGTTTTTGATAAATACTTCCCCCTGACAGCTTCATAGAGGTGATCTGCAAGCACTGAGGGATATGCGAGCAAGGATTTGGGGATATAACATGACATATGCATACCTAAAAATTGCGATACCATCTGCATGGCAATATATCACATTTTTTGTTGGTGACAGAAAATAGCACTGAGAGCCCACAATATTGTATGCAGAACACAATGTCTTACTTACATAAAGCATAGTCCCTGCAACATGTTATAACGTACATTATCATTTAGCAGATGTTCTGTCCAAAGCAAGTGACGTCTGAGACATCTGAGCTTAAGTACAATACAGGAATGAATTTAGACTGGAGGGAACAATACTGGTGAGTGGATAACATGGATAAACATTACTGACTGTCCTAGTATCAAACATAATAAAAATAAATGTGATGGAAAGTTAAATGGCTGACTGTCAACACCAAACCAATGTTACATTTTTTAATATTAAATTATATTCAGTCTATTACTAAGACAGAAGGAACTGAGCAGTTTGGCAGTATTTTGCTGACACTGTAATCCTTTGAGAGAGTACTGGACTTTGAGCATTTTCTGAAGACTTCATCAATGTTCTACTGGACCAGATTTGTATTTATCCACCGGGGAGCGTTCTTAGTTTGGAGGCTACTGTGCTACTTTATTATATAAAAAAAAAAGAAAAAAGAAAGGAAGAAAGAAATAAAGACAAACATCTGAGCTCCTAAAAAGCTAGTTGGGCAACAGAAGATCAATAAATACTTAAGACTTAAAAGAATTAAAAGAGGAAGGTGCTGGATTTTTCTTTGCTACTCCATATAGAAAGATCACTGCCGCAGTGATCTAACAAGCTAACTTTAGCAGCATAGGTGTATGCTTGTACCAGCAAACAGCTCGCCACAACGTTGTACTATGTAAGCCTGCACAGAAAACAGCACAAGCAGTGCGTTTGTGGGAACTTGAACTAGGACAACAAACATCTTTTAAATATCAATTTTTAAAACATTTGAATCAATTCAGAATCTGTCAGAATCCTGACATGGATGAGTTTTCCCAACTGCTCTGGTAGCTTTTCGTATATGCCACAATTTATGGAGTGGTTACTGCCTTGTTATGAAAATTACCCTAATGATTAATAATGAAATTACTTACTCATAATTTGTTAATGGATTTAAAAAAGGATGAAAGGGTATAAAACGTATGCATATTCTTCATCTAAGTAGCAGATCTCAAAGGTACTCCAGACAAACTAAACTGGTCCATGACTATTTCCCAACACCCACTAAAAGTGACCCTGTAACACTCATAAGAAGGTGGACTTAAATCTAGTGTCAAAATTGCATCCCCCTCCAAACAATACACACTGCTCACAATCTCCAGCAGCTACACACATCACTCACCACCACCACCACCACCACCACCCACCTCCCACCCTGAACAGTGGTCCTTCTGCAGTGGAGAGCGGCTGAAACCTCGGCCCTGTCCTCTGCAGTCCACGCTGGTAATGAACAAATTCACTGCGCATTACTCTGGACTTGATCTCTAGCAAAATAGTGCTGGAACAAACAATTTGGTTTGTCAACACCTTTCTCTGGACTCCTCCATCAATGTCAGGGGTCCAAATTTAAACAGCAAAGTGCATTTGACTGCAGGACCCTGAGCTGATTAGACTTCCCAGCTCAGAGAATCGCTCTAGACAGGACGGCAGCTCTGATTGCTAACCCGGCTTGAAAATAGTCTCCGCTGCCCCGGGATTAGCATGAATATTTTGATATAGATCGATAAGCAATCTCCACTCCATAAGAAATGCCAGCAGCCTTCATTTGGCTGATCAAAGGCACATCAGCCAACGGGCGACAGCTGGCTATTGTTTTTCAGCCGCAGCTCTGTTGTGGGAGCGAATCCATGGGAGAGATCCACGAGCACGGCTCTCCCTGCTCTTCCCACCTAATCGTGGAAACAATCACTGCTTCACAGGATCCCATCTCCCAGGGATGCACCCACTCAAATGAGGGAGGCAGAGGGCCCGACCGCAGGGGGACAGAGTTCATTACTGTTGTGGTCTTAAACCGCTAGGCCACCGGCTTTCGCTGACCTGGAAGTAAAGGCGGGGTCAGCAATCTATCTGTTTACCTTTTCTGCACCTAAACGCATTTCATTGGATTAGACACTAGACTGAACAAGGGGTCGAGGTTGATCACACTTTGCTTTTGGGCGGTGCTGTAGAGAAAGTCAGCAACATTTGTATGAGATCTTTTAAACTGGGAGCACAAATCTAACAGAGCCTAGTTTGAGAAACAAAAGAAAAATAGTTTTTAACCATCAAAAAAGTTTTTATTTATATGTCATTAAATCCACTAATATAACCCACTTCTCACAGTACAAATTGAAGTCTTGCATATCCTCAAATAACAGACGGAGTTGGAGCTACCAGACCCCTTACAACCCCAACCCCAGTGATTTGTCAGACCCCATAAAAGGGCACAGGTGTGACCTGAGCATTTAGCAGTTAACTTGTGCCGAGTGAGACCACACGCCTATGACAGACCGGGGGGCCCCCACATGGGACCAATATGAGGAGAGAAAAAGTACAATGGAGGGGAAAATAGTGCACCAATTCTAAATTGCAGGTTTAATTTATTAGGAAGTGTCACTTTATTCCAGGGCAGCCTGGGCAGGCCGATTAAAAAGTGGTAATCAGGACTAATTAGGAGAACATATATGTGAGGATTAGCAGAGCTGTCCCTTCTAGCCTGCATCTCTCCCTCGTTGTTGCATGTTCCTCTGTTCCCCCCTTTGCATCTGCTGAGGTTTCAGCTCTACTGCCCTCTTTCATCTACTGTGACCTCTTTACACCACTCTTACACCCTCTTCCTTTCTCCCTATCTTATATCAAATATTAGGATTCCTCATCAGAATTTCTCATCATTTATGGCCTTATTTTAAATGCATCAGAGTGTACCACCTTTGATTGCACCTAACTCAGTAATTCATATCTAAGAATGTGTCTCAGGCAAAGGTAATGTGTAGCATCCATAAAGCTTAATCTAAATGTAATGCTTTTAAGAAGTTTTCTCTGTGGTCTTGAATTTGGGGCCAAAGCCAGTTTCAAAGCTTTTGTAAAGTACTTCCATTTTTGTAAAACTTGATGGCTGTCACACCATAACAGATCCTTTTTTTTCTTACCTCCTGGGGTTTATTATGTAATAGCTGTACAGCCTCCACCTACATGTGTATTTTCTGCTTGTCATAGGCAGAAAATAGTTTTTATGAAAGTGTGCTCCAAGGCACGTAGACACCCCCCTCCCCCTCCCCAATCAGACGTCATTTGGGCAGTCAATCAGGGCAGACCTCATTATCAGAGCCCCCCGTAGCCTCTTTACCCCCTCAGAACAGAGCCTTTCTGAATGAGAGGGAAAAAGGGCTGCATCCTTTACAGAGACAAAAAAAACATTTTTTTTTTTCAACTTAAATCATATTCTTGCTTTAAAGATACCCAAGACATGAAGTAAACAGTCAAACATTTCAAGACATTAGAGCTTTAAATAAACATATTTAATGGCCTAAAACCATGGAGAAATGATCAGTCTTGTTCTTGATGGTTCTCTGTGTTTGAGGGTCATAAAAAGTTCACAGTATCAATTTTAGTCTGTGTTTTTAAGTATCCAAAAAATCCTCACTTGAGCATGGGGGAAGTATTTATCAAGTGTCTAAAACTAAGTTTTTTGATTCTATTAGCACTGTGTTATTGACAAAAAAGAACTTGGACAGGAAATACTTTAATATGCGTTAATTTAGTTACATAAACTGTAGTCTGCTTATTTTGAAACCATCAAAAGCTGATTGTTTTACATTTATATCGTCATTTTGGATGCAGTATTAAACATATTTTATTTTTGTGTTCAGGTGAAAGAAAAGTTTAAAGGTGTTTTAAACTGCAAAATACTTCTCCAGTTTTTTGGGGAAACTTTAATGCACACTCAAATTGTTCTTTGAAGGTATTAAAAACCCCTTTATTTATTTATTTGCAATATTCTGTAAAACCCTTCCACTAAAGCTCCAGCAGCATGGACGGCAAAGGATACAGAACAGATGCATAATGGGAGACTTTTACACTAACAACCACTTGATGTCATCACAAATTTCAGTCAGGCACCCTCTGGCCAGATTTATGACCGAAATCTTGCAAGCGGCTGGTTTATCACAGTGTTTATATTATTACTTCAACATGTTTCAGTTAACATAACCTTGAATCACTGCAGTTCAAGTGCGAGGATGAGGCTGTTTTGCTTGCGGTGCAGCCCCGTCATTGATGTTAGCAGATGACGCATGCCCTGTTCCTTGGCACAGGCTCAGACTGAATCTTTCATCCTGCTCGCCACTCCAGTGTGGCTCGGTTGGCCCTCAACATTTCAGTCAGGGTTAAATTTTACAATCAGGTTTGATTTTTATTATTTTTGGGCCAGGATAAACTGATAAAACCAGCAGAAGACCCAGTCTTTAAGTATTTATTTAGTTTAGATTTTTTGTGATAATTTTCAGGACAAATTAACACTGTGTCACACATCTTGAGGACAATACTCTTTGAAATACTGCAAAGTCCAGAGAAGGATAGATGGATAAGAAACTGAACAAAAAGGTGAGATGGCAATTAGCAAAAATACTTACTCTATATACAGTACATACAGTGAGCTATTGTGGTGAATGCACAAAAATCTAAATATATAAGCAAAAACTACAATAGTGTATAGATTGATTATAGAATATGGAGTTAAGTAGCCCCAAACTAAATAAGTGAACAGTATGCACAGACCAAGGTTATGCATTAATGAAGGTATAAGTAATGAGGAGTGTGTGCATAGGTAATACATAAAAAAGAAGTCGATTTGTATCAAGAAAAGTAGAGGATGGAAAGTGGACAGCAGTTTAAGTCCATCAACTCATATAGCTAATAAAAGAAGTACAATTGATGTGCAAGGAATAAAGCAGTGCATACTGTAGGTGAATGGACAGGCCTATGTGTGCACAGACTAAAGGAATGTATAAAGCAAAGACAGAGAATGTGTGTGGGATGAAATTGTGGACAAAAAAAGGAACAATAAATGGAGCAAAAGCAACAATTTTGAACTTAATGCTCTATCTGTGATGATACCAAATGAGTCTCAAAAAGGTTGTCTATTTTCCTAATTATGTCATATTTGCTGTTTCCAACACAAAGTGTTTTATTTTGTTTTTTAATTTCATAGTTTAGCCTTTTTACTTGTTGTTCCATTTCATTTTTCAGTCTGTGTATATTGTTGATTAAGGTAAAGGACTTTTACATTAGATGATATTTACAGTAATATTTTGTTTATTTACATTCATTATACATTATTTACAATTTTTTTTTCATTTATTTATTTTCGTGTATGTTTATAACTGTCTTTGGGTTAGATAAGTTACTACCTTACCTGCACATGTGATTTATTCTTATTCATTTTTTTTCTATTACTTTTTTTTTTTTTTTAAATGTGCGACTGATGTAAAGTAAAAAGTAAAGGAAAGCAAACCAAACTGTTCTTTGCTTCTTTTTTAGACTGCAGTGGTGAAACATAGACAAGTTTGAATCACACAAAATGTTACAAGTGCTACTTTTTCCTGTTCGAGCCGCTTCTTGAGGGAAATCAGACTACACAGAATGATCAAACAAAGAAGAAATGGTCTAAAAAGACAAGATCATTACAAACCTGATGGTGCACAACTATAGTTCTCATAGAGAAAAGATAAATATCCTCAGATCAGTACATTTAAGTGACTTAACTCAGAGGTGCAGAAAGGCGCAGATATGCACTAAGCGAGTCAGGAAGTGTCTATTGGATGCAATCAGCAGGGATACATTATAAGCAGTTTAGATATTTCCTTCTCATCCAATACTTACAAACACAGTTTACTTCACTGTGCAATTTAATGATTTTGTTGGATCTGAAAACAGGTCTGGGTGAAGCTGAGGACTTAAATAATAGCAGGAGTGGAATTGAACCTCTTCGGAGAAGATCAAATGCAGCTTTCATTAGTTTAGTACAGCGCCGGGGCTCATTGATGACTTGTCAGACAGTCTTCCCTTCAATACGCAGCGAGAGGCTCTAAAAATCATCCTTTTACTGAGCCCTCTCGGCTGTAAATTCAGCCCAGCTCAATACTGCTCCCCCCTCCTCACTCTAAACCTCCATTATTTCTTACCATGGATTAACCCTATGCTGCTGATCAAAAGGAAGCTTCTCCGTGTATCTGCTCAGGCCTGAACCCGTCCATCCATTAGCCACTCATAATGAAACTTTCAACTTATTATTATGGAAAAATCCATTGTTTGTCCACAGGTACCATATTTAGTGGGAGAGCATGATCTTCCAAAGGATTAAGGAAATGCTTCGAGGGCTTTTGCTGCTCTTCAGAGGGAAGAGGAGGTGGGGAGATGGGGGTGGGAAAGGGGAGGGGTGAGATTGCCTCACAAAATCAAGGGTCTTATGCACCTTTTGTGGGGTGAGACTGTTTCCAATTAAGACAGCATGTGCCGCACAATATCACATTGTCACGCAGTAAACAGAGCTGAGCTTCCCACAGAAACAGGGCTGCATCCTCCCTTCAGGGGCTAATGATTGTGTCACTGTCATATTTTCCTGCTCAGTCTGGACAGCTTAATACAGACAGAAACTGAGTGAGCATGGAGCAGGAGATACTGATCAAATTTTCAACACTGTGTTCAGGAGTTGACCTGTGCATGACTATGATTCTTACTCACTCTCCCCGCATTAGCCTGCCCTTGTGTTTGAAGTGTACTTACAGTAAATATGATACATACACCAGGGCTAAAAGCTTTACATAAAACTGTCTTCAAAGGACATATTAACCCATCTTTGTTTACAAGAGACAAGATGGAGAAAAAGACAATTTGGCACAATGGTCGTAAAACGCAGTGCTCTGTCTCGCTGGCACGCACACACACAGACAAGCACACACACTCTGCAGACATAACACAGACACACGGCTGAATCCCTCGAGACTGGAGCATTTAAGACGGAGTGTCACATTTCTATGTAATAAATAGCAAAGATTGATTTGACCTCCCAGTCAGGTCCTGCAGTTTACTCATACACAAGTTAGGAAAAATGGAAGCCCTCAATCTCTGGGGAGGGAAATCCGATAGTCTGTTGTGGGTTTAAGAGCCACAAAGGTCCAGCGAGGTCAATATGGCCTGGCTATCAGGCAGCCCACCCGACTACCAGCTCCTACGGCAAGACGGAGCAAGCTCCAAACATCTCCAGCTGTTTACTCTGTGTACAGGCACCAGCAACAGAGAGAAGGTCAGAGGGTTTCTGTTACTGTTTCTTAGGGGCAGCAGACCTTTGTCTTGCATTATTCACAGCAACATGCCATCCTCATATTCCAAATAAAGCCATTTTCTGACCACTTGATGTAGAGGGAAACAAGACAACATGATCTGTTATCCATGTGTGACCTCTACAGAATAGGGTTGGGCAAAAAGGACCCAAAATCCTATTTCAATACTTTGTGTTGTAAGCTATATATCTACTTATATCAGTATTACAAACTTTGGTATCACTACTTAGCAAAAAAAAAAAAAAAAAACTGATACCTTTTGGATACCATGGCATCTAAAATAACAGTCTAAGCAACTAAATCTGGAAAATTTGCAGCACTGAGGTTGCAGCATGTCCTTTTAGCTGGCTGAACCATCCAAGATGCTTACCATTTAAGGGTTTTTATTGACCATAATGCTACATCAGACTTCTCTTTGTAATTAAAAAGCTGTTGGAAAAACTTTCCTTCCTCTCTCTGTACTCTTTGCTTATGTGTAAAAGCAAATTCTGACACACATGCACTTGTTGGTCGTTTCTATTGTCTGGATGCACAACATGTCATTACCTTAGCTCTGATCACAAAAGATCAAAAACAAACATTTTCAGTTAACTTTGAGGTTACTTTTTAAAGTTGAGTGTGCTGTATGTCATAAATTGGAGAAGGATCTCATAAATTAGTGTGTAGTAAACTTTTAATTTATAAATATTGATTTTAAAAATGTTTCATTTCTAATGTATGTAATGGTCATAAAGCAAGTCATATCAACAAGAAACTATAAACATTTGATACAGGTTGCACTTCCTAGATAGCTCTAGACTGACTGGATCAGAAACTACTTAAAACCTGAAAGAAATACTCATATTTTTGCTGGTCGTGTAAGACAGAGTCCATAAGCTGAAATAAAGACATCATAAAAATTTTGCAAATGTATGATCATATCATCCACCCTCAATCTCTTCCAAAGAATTTGTAATTTAACACACATTTTGGTCTTGCACTTGTTAAACTCAAAAAAAGAATGATAGCATAACTTCTTTTGAGTCATTTCAGAGGCAGAAAATCAATTAAACTTGGATTTGGTGTGAAAAAATTTGGATTTTATTTATATGTCACATTGCCCTGGCCTGACATAAACTCATGGATTTTACTGTCTCATCTTTTATCTTGCTCGTATGCCTTTGCATGAATATCAATATAATAATAATCAGTAAATGAAAACATCCATGGAAATCTTAAGAACTTGGTTAATTTCTCTGCTCTACTTGGTGGCTAAAAAGGAAAATCCAGTAAAAGGCAGTAAACATTCAGTCCATCTTTAGCACAAATAGTGAGCTGCCCTGAGGATGGGAAATGAGGAAATATACCAGTAGGTGCACAGTAAGATCCTAATTTTGAGCACATCACCAGAAGGCAAATGGCTTCTTCCTCAGTGCATATCTGCAACCTTAAACAGGGGGCGGCGTCTCTGTGAGCATTTACAATGACATAAGGGGAGGAAATTGCCTCAGACGCAAGGAAAAAAAATGTATGGATGTCTGGCATCCAGCTGTAGAGCCAAACTCCTCAAAAGAACAGTGTGACAGTACAGCACTGTGGCATGGCTCACTTTATACTGCTGAACCATGCACCTGTGCCTCACATCTCCTGGGAAAACTATACACGCAGCGAACATCTCATCTGAAACCAAGTTAGAAGCGAAACAAGAGAAAGTTGCCGACCTCAACAAGAGCCTAAACACACAGAAGCTGCTCTCAAACAGCAACATGTGGTGCCCATAAAAACCACATCCTATTCAGGGCAATTATATTGCTGCAGCCACATGAATGATCAATGACGTAACACAGAGTGACAGCATCTTCAAAATATGTCAGCCACACCAAACAGGAGCTACCAATTCTGATGACTCCGGTTTCCATTACATGGTTGCTGAGAGGGAAAACTACAATGCAGGAATATGAATGGCTACATGGAAAGTTAATGGACTTGTATGCAGTTTTTCATGTAGTGCCACATGTATGTGCACTGTTCTCCTATTATCTATTTAGAGTGACAGTCCACCCAAATCCTATCCCCTGTGAACTGTACCTTCATCAGCCAAAATTATCAACACACTTAGGTCGCGTTCACACCAGCCTTGTTTAGTCCAGTTGAACAGAACCCTGGAGCGTTTACCTCCTTGGTGCGGTTCGTTTTGGTTGTTGTGAACACTGGCCTCGAACTCTGGTGCGGACCAGTCAACCGCTCTCGGGTCTGCCTGGTAGGGGCGGTCTCGGACCGCTATCAAGTGAACTCTAGAGCGGTTTACTTCTGGTGTGAACCCCATCTGCACCAATCACAGGAAGCGCACCGTTTTACACGTTATATCCCACAGTTTTTAGGTGATATATTAAAAAGAATAGATGAAATATTAAAAACAATAAAATGTTAATACTCAGCATCTAATTAAACATCTAGGCCCGCTTGATCAGCTTTAGCTTTACAGCAAAATATTATTTAACATGGTATTCACTTATTGTCATTATGTTGTTATTAATAATATGTATAGGCTAATATTTATTCTTGATGAAGGGAGAGCAGCTTAATACAATTTTTGTGTTTGTAGCCTAGAGTATAGGGGTAGACCTATTCATTCATTTAGGGAGATGCATGGATTCAGTAAACAAGCTGCTTTTATGATGAGCCAACTTTGTGATGTTTACATGTATGTGATTGTGAACTTTTTATTGTCCACTTACCTCACTGGTCGCGCTTGTATGGCAAAAAAAAACATTGTGGTGGGCTCTCATTATTGCCTGTCGACTTCTGTGATATGATTGTCCAATTGCAGAGCGTCTTCTGCATCTTAATTGCCGCAGTCTTACCAGCCGTTCATATGCGCGGTCCGTTAAAAGTCTGCTGCAGTCCAGATCAGCACCAACATGAAAATGAGCAGACGATGCTCCATGATGCACAGTAAAAATCGCGAGGGATTTGTTGTCTACCCGCCTGAACTGTATAAGCAATCACCGAACGGCATTTGCTGCCACGTGACAACTTTTAGACCGTTTGAGTTTGGCCTTTGCGAACGTGTACCGATAGGGAAATTGCAACAATGTATCATCCTCGCTTTGGTTCGAATCAGAAAACTGACCTTTTGTTGTGAACACAACCTTAGAGTAAGGGCTGTCACTTTTCACCAAAATCAAATTTGAATGGTTTTTGTACATAGACATATTGAAATACATTCAACCCCCTCTATGTACCCCTCCCGAGGCCACACCAATGAGCCATATGTCCTTGCACATGAATCTTGCATTATGCCCATGATGGCCTTTTCCGTCACATGGGACTGAACACTTTACGAGGTGCTGCTGGACTGTGGTGGGCAGGAGGCAGACAAATGACCTGCTGATGTGTATGAGGAGTAATCCAGCTGCTTTGCACATCATTGACACACAGTCCTGCCTTTGTTTTGTTATTTGGCCACTGGTGGTGTGGAGCCCAGAGCGCTTGCATGTGTTGCTCCTCAGATCTTGTTATTGTCTCAGAGTGCCTTTGCCTGTCCTCCATTTTCTCAGGGTGTACTTCCTGTTGTTGAGGTAAAGACAGCAATGGACAGTCAGAGTTGATTTGCTGCTCCAGGCGCTCCAACGTGCTGCTGCACAGTATAATTTCAATTCACATTGATTTTTTTCTCCAAGTTTAAACAGATATTTGAATATTGAGCATAAGGTGACAGCCCTTGTTTGAGGTGGTGCCCAGAGAGATGCAAGACAGATTTTTGCCATATTTAAACCATGTGAAAGAAAGAAATGTTTTAGCTGACAAAGTAAATAGTATGCCTCGGGAGTTGAGTTATAAGTTACTTTTGATACAAAGTAATTAGTAATTTCATTACTTTTTAAGGAGTTAGGTGTAACTTATTACAAAATCACAATTTTGATTGATGCTAAGATTCAGTTATAATGCACAATCATTAATTCTACATCTGTATTACTAACATAATCATTCATAATACATATACATATATACACCCTGAACATTTTCAAAAATAAATCACTTAATCAAAATAAGTGGAAACGATAAACATCATGCTGGCCATGTGCATTAAATAGTTGAGCGACCCCTACCAGCCCTGCATGACTTAAGTAGCAATGTTTCTACTCTAACCCTCAGTGGTGTCAGGTTATGTTTAACATGTGATAGCGGAAGCTGCATTGATGATCATGGCAGTTCATGTCTCTGCATTTTAAATTGCTATACTGGACACAAGGATATAAAAGCCACAGACAACTTTTGGGAAGAAATTAATGGTATCAAAATGTATTATGTGGTCTATATATATATATATATATTTATATATACATATATATACATATATATATATATATATATATATATATATATATATATATATATATATATATATATATATATATATATATATATATATATATATATATATATTAGAAAAAAGTTGGAAAGTAAAACTTTGAAGCTATCAAAATGGGCAAGAAAATGTCTACACACTGAAGTGCACAAAGTCATTGGCAACAGATCCCTTCAGATTGCAATGTTTTTGTGTAAGTAAGAATGTAAATAAGTTTGCCTGCTGATTTTGGTCATAAGAAACAGAGATCCAAACAGTAGTATTGTTTGGTTTTTCTAAAATTGCATCACATTTTCGAGTTCTGATAATGTGCACACCCAACTAGCGATACAACAGAATCAAGAAAGAACTTAACCACACAAAGGTGGGAAAATTAATGTCCTGTGCTATTCACTGCATCTGTAGGATAATTATTAAAAATTAAGTTTGTATTTTCATTCTGCATGTATTTTACACACATTAACAATGCAAGAAATCCTGGAGTACTTCAAACACATTGGCTGCTATTGACTGTTTTGCTTGCTTTCCTCTAAGCTCTGCAGATCGGAGGGAAAGCAGCCAGTGATGAACGATGGCAGCACAGTCAATGAAAAATCAACTGGGAAGCACAAAGCTCTTAATGCTCAGCCATATTGGCTGCTGACGGGAGCAAATAACATCAGCATAGCACTTACAGAGGACCAATCATACATTTCCACTTGCAACGACACAGGTTCTGGACCACAATAAATTCTAGACCCTGATTAAACAGTAAATTCAGCATGCCTATCAGGTTCCCATTAAGTGGGGGGGCTGCTTTCAAAAACATCATTAATCAAGCAGGAGATATGGCGCAAAATATCAGTCATCGATTGTAACTGCTTATGACAGTTTACACAGCTTTATATCTGCAGGGAGTGCTCGCTGATCTATCAATTACCAGCAGCCCTTACTGCATGCTAATTGTGCATTTTCCCCTCTAATGCATTTGCACTGTTATCTTATAGGCTAATGAAACCAAACAAATCAATAAATATAAATTATACATGCAAAGATGTACTGCTGTGAACATAAAGCCTCTAATTAATTGCACTTGATTAATTTATATACTTTAATTATCTCTCCCCGCTGCAGATGGCATAAATATCTAGACAATCTGCTTATTGCTATGTCAGTCATAAAACGGCAGACGCAGTGAAACTATTAGGTGAGGTTAGCTTTGTCACTGGGAAAAACACACAGTTGCTGACATAAAAAAAGGCTCAGTCTCTGAATTATTTAAATGGAGCAAATTGCCAGACAATACAGACTCAGGGATGGTGTAATTCCCATGCTGGTTTGTTATGTTGGGCAGTATGACTGTTTTGTACAAGCAAAGCAAAAATCAGCACTACATTTCCAGTTATTATACTTAATGTCTGGACTATAAAATGTTTGGCTGACACATTTAAACCGTCCTCTCTATTCAAATAAAAAATTCAAAGACAACATTTATGGGTAAAAAATGCATATAACATGGTGAGAGTAATTTATGACTGAACTCTCTTTGTACTCTGCTAAATCTGCATTATGTTTGCTCAGTTTTTATGTTGGCTACATTTTTGTGTAGTGATAGCCACGTGAGCTGGTCACTTAAATGAGCTGCAATCACAATTTTAACCTCCCACAATCATAAAAACAAAATAACCCAAATTACAAGATTCAAGACATTGCTGTCCCACACATATTTTATTGTTCTTGTTTTATCCTACATATCTAAAATTTTAGATATCTAAATTTTTTCATTGTTTGATTTCATGTGTTGCTTTTTTTTCTGTGCCAGAATATCTATCCATCCTTTATCTAAAATGCGTCATCTTAAAAACATCACTGAGTAATGAGCTAACATTAGCTTTTAAAAGTTATTGTCAGCATCAGGATTACTCTTAGCTTTAATTTTTAATTAGAGTTTTGGGGCAGTATCTTCATTTCTTTATTGAAGTAATTTTCTGATCAAGTTTACACAGAAATGTGTTAGGATTAAGAGAAGTCTGTTCAACTGTGTTTGTAGCTTACACAGTGTCTGACAGCACCAATCTGCTATTTGCTCCTTCAGGAATTCTCTGAGGTGGGCTCTGTATAAGTACATTTCAGGAACATATCTTCATTGGTTGGTGCATACACTTCAAAAGTACGGGTCTTTTATTAGAAAAAAAAACAATATCTTGTAACCCAAGAAAAATGTTATATCTTTATCTTGATTATTGCTACAGGACTAGAGTTTGATAATGTAAGTTCCAAAATTACAACATTTGACCCCAATATCATGTAGCAACACTGAAAGCAACAATATGAACCTGTGCTGTACTGCAACAAGAATAAAGTTAAAGGTCTGAAGAGGAGTTTCTTGCCCTCTCAGGGTACATGAGGAGAAAGATAGTGAGGCTTCTGGGGTTTACATCTTGATGCTACTAATGAGGGTGTTTTTAGTATAATTACCCCAACAGGGTGCTTGGCAGTATAATTACCAGAAAGACATTACAGAGGAACATTAGAGTGTCCAGGTACAGTAAATATGTCAAGATACAAGGTGACGAGGTCTGCCTTTTTTTCACCCGAAATTAGCTGTTATATTTCCCACGTGTGCCAAACTGCTCCCAGGAAAATAACAGTAACAATTTATCCTTGAAACAATAACAGGTTTGGTGATAATCCTTTAGAAATAAAGTTTTAACACATGAGAGTACAAAAGTTGAATGTGCACTGTGGTCTGTTCGCTTGTTAGACGTGAGGTCTTTCTTTTAAATACCAGAGTTAAGTGGGAGTCCAAACAACCCATTTTATGGCTACAGCTCAAACTGCAGCAAATCAGCTGCCTACAGTCAAAGGTACTTTATGAAGTAAGCAAATACCTGGCAGGGATGTCTAGCACTTTTGGGCAGGCGACTCCAGACGTATAGTTTAGACCACATAAATGCCATAATGCCTGTAAAAGCACCTGGACATTTTGGCCTTAACTTCAAACATCGCCTGTGAACTCTATTTACCCCTACAGACCTTTCATGTGGTCAGGTTCTTCCAAAAAATGACTTGACATAGTTAGAGCTGAATGTGTGGCAACTGGAATTCAAGTGAAGCTCTGAAATGTATACATCTGCATGAGTGGATGCAGGACACGTCTTTCTTATTATTCAGATGTATGTTGTTGTTGTTGCTTGGACAAGTTTTAGTTTAGGGGAACTTGGAAAAACAGGACAAACTTTCCAAAACAGGTCAGGACACGTGTTGATTATCTGAGAGCTTAATTTAGTACTTCACACACTATACGACCCAGTTGCTTCCATTTCTGACCAGTTTAAATAGGGATACATTTACACTATGTCTTGAACTGAATGTAATATAGTAAAAGACAAAAACTTTGTGTTAAGGGCAACTTATCATTAAAGCATAATTCAAATTTAAGGTGGAAACAGCACTGCTTTGAGCAACTAACCCGATGCAAGTTTTATTTGAATTAAAAAATAAATGATAAAATAAAGTTTAGACTCAAGCATCCAATCAGTACACAAAACACAGAGAAACGTTTTTGTCTGGCAAAATCTGAAGGTGCACAATTTGGAATTACGCCCATTCCTATAACTACTTTCATTACTATTTGCAGTACAAGGGACAATGTGGCTAACAACCATTCAACAATTATGAAAATTGAGTAATTTCGATTAAAAGATTACTGTCCCCCTTGACATGTTGAACATTTTTAATTTTTCCATTTTTACAATTAGCATTATTTTATGTATTTTAATTTTAACAAGTATATTTCTATGTATGCCTGTCCTTTATTGTTAAAAATGATGGTGTAAAAAGCATATATTTTCAATGAAAGCATGTGGTGCCCATTTTTAAATTAGTGAGTAACCGTGTTTCATAATCATTAACTCAATGTCTATTAAAATAATGCCAATTGGGATTTTTGCCATAATCGAGCAGCCCTTGTTATTGTTATAAAGGTTACATACAGATAATTTTATATATATCTTAAGACTTTCTTAACACCCTTTTTACAACCATCCTCAGACATTTTAAGGAACCATTTATATCAGTATCTTACTATACATTATAAATAAAGCTATGCTCTCTGTAGTATAAGTTAATGGTCTTTAGTTTGTGATTAATACAGATTCATATTTTGGGTGGGAATGAAATGAGAAAATGGGTCCAGTAACTTCTCAAAGCCAATTTATTTAGAAGAAGAAAAACTTAACTTAATAAAAAAAACAGCATCCAACCAATTAATAAATTGAAACACTGATACAAAAATAACTTTGACAAACTTCAGCCTATTCTAGTACTTTAAAAAAGCTTTCATCTTCCCTATATTGATTTATCATCTCCAAACACTTACAGACCATTTGGACTCCCTGTTATAGTTGGTAAATTAAATTATAGGAAAACTTTGTTGACTACATCTACAACTATATAAATAGAATTTACTTATAGAAGCACAATTCCCTTAAGATTGTGTCTGTACTTCATCTTCTCCTCCCTCAGAGCTGAGACTTTTAATCATCCCGATATGATTTAGTCACTTTTAAACAATAATGATCACAGAAGGAGCATCATTTGGGAGGAGGTGATCAATCAGAGGCTCATTCAGCTTTAATTCATGTAGATGCACACCTAATACTCATTACAAAGATGCAATTTCCAGCCAGTCAGTGTAGATTAATGGGGCAGCATCTCTCCTAGTGTTTCTTAGCGCAGTGCCATGCCTCCAGCAGGATGGATGACTTTCATACAGACACCACTGGTCCACAGGCTCATTCATTTAGTCAACATGTTTATGACAAACTTGTGTGAAGAAAACAGATCCATCAGTGAGCAATCAAAATGACACAGGGCAAGAAAGATCAGACATGTTAACAGAATATGGGTAGTAAATGTCCAGATGTTTCAGAAAAGAAAAGAAAAGGAAACCTGCAAAATGTGTTGCCTTTTTCTGTCTCCTAACACCAAACATGAAGGAGTCAGCCTGCAAACACTGTTAAGTATTTGTATTTAGAATCAAAACAAATATGCAACATTTGGATAAACCATTTAGGATTTATAAGCAATTTTTTTTTTAATATAAGCGAAGTTTTTTAGGTCTCAATTATTTTCAAAAGGGTGAAGCTTTACGTGACTTATCTAAAATGTCTAAGGAACATTGTAGTTTTTACACTATAACTGAAGTTCTCCAAAGTTACGTTTATCATGAAAAGACACTTCCTGTGTTTCATGGGTTGAGTCCTCATCATGTGTTTGTTTGATTCTTTGAGTCTTATTTAGATCTGTAACCCTGTTAAAACAGAGGAAAGCTTTTAGAAAATGTGAAGAACTGTATCCGAAAGGGAGGGGTTCGGAAGATGGGACTAAAGATCATGAATAAAACGTAACATTATGTAGTTTAAACATAGGAGCCGACTTCAAGATATGCATCTATATGGAGAGACATATTGTTGTGAGTTTGTGTATATTTATGTAAACAGAGCACGTATGGTGTTCACTAAGTCTACAGTTTCTAGTTTCTATTTCAGAACTATTTTTATTATTTATAAACAACATTTATAGACAAATTATTCATCTGTATTAATAAATTCCATAATTGTATGTTAATTTAGTTAAATACAGCGTGTTTATGGAATTGTTTAACTCACTGTCAAAAATAATCTTTTGCTGATATCCTCTGTACCAAATTACAAGTCAGAGAAAATTGCTACTGTGTAGTTACATTATTTATAAATAATGTGATAAATTAGATTATTAAATACTAAAACAATTAACTGGTTTACTCATCACACTTTTTCTGTTGTCCTTTAAGTACATAACACATAAGTATACTTGAAATACTCAGTGCTTCAGGTTGATTTTAAGTAAGGTGTTTTTAATTTTGATTCTACTTAAGTAGATTCATTTTTTTAATTTGAGAACAATATTTTTGTACTGACCCTGGTCAATTTTTATCAAGTTTTTTACATTATCAGATTTGAAAATCATATTTCTGCCTTTTGCTTGGAGATGATAAGAAATAGAGGAGAGGGAGGAAGAACCCAGTCACATAGTAAAGATACTTTTGTCTAAAATAACCATCCCTGGTAATCTGCCTATGTTGGCATGACAGAGGGCAGATTACAGCATGGTGAGAGCCAATCCTGAGAACAACCAGGTGGCTAAAGTTGTGCGTGTGACCCTGGGGTATGTCTATATCTGTGGGTTGGACTACCAGCTCTGCCTCCTGCCCTCCCCTTCTTCCTCTCAATATTCCTCCTCTCCCTCAGCCGGCCAGTCATCCATCCTGCATTAATTGGGTTTGGTGCTGGAATCCCCCTCTCACCGCACAAGCTCACGTCGAACCACCAGCCGTAAAGACAAGCATGTTTAGCTCCACAATTATGATAATTGCAGCAGAGCACTCAGCTAACGGAATAAGCAAATCTGATTAAGGGCCCTTCTGCATGATCAAATATTAATCTGATGTGTCTTCACTCTGTCCGGGCTTCGAGCATAAGAAGCTCTTATGGTCTTATGCATTAACAGATTTGCAAAGGCTGAACTCATAGCAACTAATAATATGAGACATACAAGTCAGAGAGCTGCAGAAATCTGCTGGGAGAAGAGTCCACTTACTAAAAGCAAAAAAAATAGCTGGGATAAGAATCAGACTAAGCTTTTTGATGACTTAATTATTGCTAATTAGAAATGAGGACAAACACCTATTAGGACAAAATTCTCAAAGCCACCTGTTGAACTGGACTGAACACAAAAAGCTGCTTTAAACCTTTTATTTGGCTTCGTAAATGCAACCAAAAATAGATACAGAGGGCATAAATGTGAAACACAGCAATTTTACAAAAACAGAGGAAAAAAGGACTTTAGGTAAATTTAGCTAAATAAATATCAAAAGAAACTATAGAGGAGAAATCCCTTCAAATGAAAATACATAAATGTAGCCCTTCCTGTTTTTCTCATTATGAAACGTGAAAAGCTGTTTAATAAATTCCTACTCAGCTGCTTCTCCAAGTGGAAAACATCATTATTTAAGAACCAAAAGACTAATTTCAGAGCAGTTTTATCTTTCCACCAACAATTTTTCTTTGTTTCTGAGACTGTCATTCTGAGGTTTTACTCTGTTTTTCTGTCACTAACATATGAAAATATAACAAAATCGTATTTTTTCCACACAATTATTACTTTTTATTCTTATATAATCGTGTCATGAACTCAAACAATAAATAATCTTGTTCATGCAGTAGGACTAAATGTGATACAATAAATGAAAGAAATGAATACATATGAATTTAATGTGAAAAAGTTTCACTGTATGAAATTAATGACATTTAAAAAAACTCAGAGAGTTAGTCAAAGTGCATGGAATTTACCTTTTATGATTAGCACATGGTGGTAATGAAAAGTAAAAATTTTCATCTATTACATGTTGTCATTTATGTTATTTTTATAATAATTTTCTTTTTTCTTCCAAGAAGGGCTTGTCTAAGAATGGAGGCTGGTCAACAAACAATAAAAAAACTGGCAGAGTTTTTAAAGGGCTCTCCAGGCTAGACTTACTAATGTCACATTATCAAGAGGCAGTGTGGCAGTGCACTGTTTAACATCAAATTAAAGAGTTTTTCAGACCTTTTAAGACCCAAACTAAAATAATGACCTTTTTTTAATCTACGTACTTTTTAAACCTGACTGGATGTCTTTGGTATTCATCCTCCAAGTAAAATCCTTATTTACCAACCGTTCTCTTAATGTCTCATCTTGAAGACATTTGGTGCTTTACTATTTTCTTAAGTAAGCATTTTGTGAATTAACAACACCCTGCTGCAAATGATGCCTTTACTAATACAAACTGTCACTTGAACAACCAGATCTACTAAAAAAGTCTTACAACTATGTAGTGTAGCTTTAATAAAGTAATCAAAGTTATACCCAAAATATAAGACCTCTTACAACTAAAAATAAGTCTTTTATGACATTATATGACCTTGGTATTTGAAAAATATCTAATTCAAGACTACACAAGACTTTTAAGGGACCCTGAGGATGATGACAAAATACTGTTGGAAAAAATGCATTAAAACTTTGAAACATTGTTTGAATTTAGATAAGGCCTCTGTTTGAGCTAAATAATACTATTACAGTCTATCTTAACACCAATGAACATATCAGGGTTCAGTGTTCATCATCCGGGAGGCCGTTATGATTTCTTATTCAGACTACTATGAAGTGTAGTACAGTCAGTGTGAGCAGTAAACAAACTGCTCATGAACCAGACAGCAACTGGCAGTTTAAAGGGGATTAGAATGATATTAAATCAACACAAATACCCTGTATTTAACAACACAAAACAGCTTGTAGGAATCATTGGATTATGAATCTGGATTACATCTCTCTGAGAGACTGCGCCGATGGGGGCATGGGGGGAGTGGAGGGAGAAACTCCACATGACCTAATCTACTTACAAAGCATATTTAACTCACTATGATTTATAAAGATGATAAGGCTTATTCCGAGGTCAAATCTTAATTCAAAACATATTGTTTAAGCTGTCGGGCATTAGCGCAACAGATGTCCCTGCCACCCGCTGCTCCCGCACAAATAAATACAGTTCAGTATGAAAATACAACAGTGTGTGTATACAGGCAGACTAGATAATGCAAACCACAGGACACACCAGCTAACATTAATACACACAGTACAGAAAAGAGCAATGATATAAACAGATTTTTATTATTATTTATGCACACAGTTTAAAACAATAGGAGCTCCACATGGTCCTCAGGCTTGGACCACCGCCACTTTAGTATGAGTTTTACAAGGATGTGAATCTTTGACAAATGTGAACTTGATTTTCAAAGTTTTATATCTGAAGCTGTGCAGTGATGAACAGTAATCCACTGACGCCATGCATTTAATTTAGAGCATAGTTCTGTGAAACAGGTCTGAGGCTGTTTGTGAGAATGATCTGCTTCTTGACTAATATGAGATTAACCCAGATGCTCTGTGGAGGAATAAAAAACACACACCGACTGCCAGCATGGCAGGAAATGCAAAGAAGTAACACACAATAATGAGAGAAAGATTAGGACAGTTTGAATAAAAATGAAACGGTAAACAAATATTACTGACAAGACATATAGGCAGCAGTAGATGTTTAAACTAGAGAAAAAGTGTGCTTATCAACCAACATGCATCTTAGCACTGAAGGAGAACAAGCACACACACCCACACACACACACACACACCCCCACACACACACACCCCACACACACACTTCTCACACACACACACACACACACCCACACACATACACGTACACAGATGAGAGATGCTGATAAAAATGAGCCGGCAGGGTTTTGACACTGCTTGAACTTTTATGTAGAAAACAGAAATCGAACAAATAAACAATTATAAATTGTGACTGAAGAAAGGAGTATCCATCAAATAATTCTGAAAATACAGATCTGCATATATTAAGTGGCAATGCCCCTAAAGTTAATAAAAAACCCTTAAGGACAAGAACAGAAGTTTTCTCATCAAAACAATTTTACAACCTCATCCTGAGATCAGATTTGGCTGTTGATGTCACGCTGACTTTTACAATTGATGCTGTTCCACAGCAGATACAAGAAACAGCTACTGCTGAACATCTGTTCAACAAAGCCAGGCCAGGACAGCAGAAACAACATGAGAAAATAAAAGAACAGGGTCTAAAAACTGTGGAACAAGTTGACTGTTGAGACAAAACAAATGTCAAACATCTCAAAGTAAAAAGTGGTAATAAAGAAACGATTCTGATGAAACAGTGATGAGTAACAATCCCTGGAGCATAGTTTGTTTATGAGGATCAGAGCGCAGCAGTATTTAATGTATATGTCTGTTTGTGTAAACGTATGTGAATATAATTACAGTATTTTTTAAAAATGACTAATTTACAGTTAATCTATTAGTTTAGAAACATGACAGCAATATTTGAAATTATATTATTCCAGGTGAAGACTTAAATTTGCAGGAAAAAAAATGTCTAATAACTTAAGTTTATTCTTCTTTCCACAGCTTTTTGCTTCCATAAACTAAGCTGGTTAAGCATCTACAAGTAATAGTCACTGTATTTTTCTTTGCTGTTCATTTGTTTTTGTTTTTTACATGTTTGACAGAGAGACATTAATCAAGCAGTCTTTATTAATGAAGAAGAAATTACAACTTAGAGAATTAAATTCATACACTACGTGATGTTAAATCTGTTTTTTTTTGTTGTTGTTTTGTTTTGTATAACAGTGCAAAACTCTGGCAAAGATTTTTAAACAAAATCCAATGTTTTCATCATTATGGGACAATATCAGTGCTAAAGAAGTATCACCCTTTTTTGGAAACACTTAAATCATAGTAAAAAAAAAATCATTATATTGTTTAATCCTGACTTGCACAATGACTGGACTCGACACTTTTTCATTTAGTTAACATTTTTCTCTTACGTTGTATTTTACATATTTTTGTGAATGATTTTGTGTTTGTTTGGTTTGATTGTTTGTGAGCTTTTAAACTTTTCAGAATAAGTCAAAAGTACACAAATAGTAACATTTATGTGTGCTTTCACTTGACTTTTCTTGTAACTTTGAAAGTGTATGTTAAATGGCAAAAATCAACATTTTTTTTTTTCCTAAAGGGAAGGCAACACGCTTCCACACATTTAAAAAAGCCTTCTTAGAAGCCTTTATTGATGGTCTTTATAACATAGACCTACTGTGATTTTAAAAATATCCATGGTTGTCTTACTCAAGATAAAGCATTCTGGTGTTAAAATCTACATTTTCTATTAAATGAGGAATCATGGATAACAAATATATGTCTAATGTTTCTGACAAAACATGAGCCCTGAAAAAGATTCAAATTTCAGCAGCTAATTAATACTTACATTGTTGAAAGACTTTTGTTCATGATAAACTGCAACAACCACCCTCCTATGGCACCACAAAGACGCATGTCTGAATCCCAAAAGCGGTATGAACATGTACGCATATTTCTATTGTGTTGGCAAACTCACATGTCCCTGATAGCCACAACTGATTAAAAAAATAGATATTCTACTGATATTTCATAGGATATACATGCAGGTAATTTTTGACCCACTTATTAATGCTTGGGTTGGTTGAACAAAAACTCCAATTCCTATTAATTTACTACTAGCAGTTAAACAGTCTGAGGAATTTTGTCAACTCTTATTAATGTTGCTTCTTGCTTTTTAGGTTAAATATGTTAAATATTTTGTTTGAATGATGACAATTCAGAGAACTGGCTTTTTTTCCTGTTTTGTGTTGTAATGGACTTGTAAATGTGACTAAGTAACTGTAGACCAGCAGTGAGCCCACAGTGTGTTATTCTTCTCCTCGGGCCTGACCACTGTCATCCTGTGCTCATTCCACAGCTCAGCCCTAACGCTGAAATAGGACCTGAGATTGACTATTTTCTTGGCATGCTGCACTGCACCCTGACTCCATACACTGACCGGTGTTAGAGTGACCACAGTTCATCCGCCGGCAGGAGAGAGAGGGTCAGTAATCCTTCCTGGATGCTCGAGGAAGAATGACAGCTCTGAGAAACAGTGTACTTTCTAAACCACGTGTGTTCATATGTAAAGAGAAGATCGCTTTCATGCTACCAACGCTCGTCCCTTCCTCTTCTTCTGACCTCTTATACAATTGGATTATTGCAGAGTCCCTCCAATTCTGAACAGTCCCCAAAGATTTAATATGCTGTTGGAATTTGATACATGACTTAATTTAGATAGAAACCTCATGACATGTGCCTTGTGACCTCCTAAAACACTTGTTAACTCTTTGTGAGTGTATTAATACCACATGAACAGAGGTGTGTCCAGCTATACGAAGGCTTATTTAGTTGAGTTTAGAAAAAAAATATATGAAAAAGCAATGCAAAATATAATTTCTGGGTAAAAACAAAATCTTAAAATAATCTTAAATTCCCCATCAAATAATAATACATTTGTACATAAGGCACTTCCCATTAATGTGCTATGCATGGTATTGAATATATATATAAAAGGCATGACATGACACCAAGCACCATAATGTACCTACAACACCTTCAGGTTGATTTTTCATTAGATGTGTAGAGAATGAAAATTGAATACTACTCTTAAATCTCACCAGTTTGAAACAAATCTAAAAGTTACAGGTATGCCAATCTGCTTTAAACATTTTAGGAAAAAAAAAACAATAGCATGTCAAAAACCAAACTTATTTTAGCACATTTGTGATTTTGTTTCAAATCAGATGTTTTAAGACTCCAATTATCCCACTTATTGCATGGATGGAAACCTTGGGTCTACTACATGACCAACCACATACTCTAGGAACATTTTATACACTGTTTGTACTGTATGGTACACTAAACAGTATTTCAACTTTTTTTTTTAGTTAAATCGTTAAAGAAACGTACTGACATGTTACTTAAAGTAAAAGTGATGGTTGATAAATGTCTTTGTGCACTTTAATCTGCCTAATTTCTTCCACCTTCACATAAACATAAATTTCAGGCTAAAAAATGACCAATTTAGTTGTATGAACTGTATATATTTATTTTAAAAAGAGGACAGAACATAAATCAGCATTAAGAAAACATAAACACTCCTCAGTTAGCCAAAGGCATCCTCAGACTGAGGAAAGGATTAAGTATTAAAAGAACAAAAATTGAGAAGAGCATTTAAAAACTGTTCAGAATTTTAATATCTAATCATGCATTTCGAAATGTGGAATAATTGGAGGTGTGCTGCTTTAAGTGGCTGAGGTTTATTTGCACTTTTGTGCACATCAAGACAGGCAGGTGCGCGCAGTCCAGCGTGTGGTATCAGGTATCCCCTTGGCCAAGGCCTCTCCCATTTGTCATGGTGAATGAGTGGTCTGCCTGACTGCACTTTCTCATTCCATTTCCTCCCAGGCTGTGCTGAGGCCCTACCACCCACTGTACGCTGTCATTTCTGTAGCCCCTTTTCCATTCACATGAAGTGTGGGCAATAATGCTCTCTCACATTCCTTCTTTCAATAGGTTACACGCTATGCTCCCCCACCTCTGCACCTCCCAACACACACACACAGATATGCACACCTCTTCTCCAGGTCAGTCTACACCTCCCCTAATGGTGTGAAAAGCAAATGTTAGCATTTGACAAGTCACAGGTGTTTAACAAATAAATGCACTAACTTAATGACACCAGTAATAAGAAACAAGAATGAAAACAGTTAAAAAAAGAGGACAGAATTAAATCAAATCTTTATTGAAATTTAACTGCAATATAAATATAACCTATTCCCATTACTGGAAACAACAAGGTCCTGGCAGATGCTTCTAAGCTTAATTATTAACCCCTTTACAGTGAAATCCAGTTTACTCTCCCCTCGCTGTCCACTCTCAGTGCACTTACTAAGAAAGATGTTCATGCTGCTCTTACTTACGTCCATAGCTGTGATATTTGGCTCAGCCATCCTACCCACCATGCTCCACAACAGTCAAAGTCCCTAACACTGAGCCCACCGGCACCCTCTCCACAACTGACAGAGGCAACTGGGATGGAAAACATTGTCTGTTCCTGCTCAGTCGGGAGAAAAAGAGCAAGAGCACCAGTAAGGGTAATTGCAGAACTCCTGGAGCTCAACCTATGAGAAAAAAAACTTTGCTTCTTTCCTTTTTTCCAGCACAAAGAAAACCAGGAAATCTCCACTTATTTCAACAAACATTTGGCTCAGCTCAGGAACCAAGCCGGACTTTTTTTCTTACTTTTTTTCCTTTTTGAGAGCGTGCAGTGCTTGTCTGTGGGAGACTGGGAGAGCATATGGTGTCTGGTGCGGCTGTAGATGCAGTGCAAAGAGACTGCAGCACCATCTGCTGGCAGAAAGACATACTAAATAAAAAGAAAGAAAGTTAAAAAGAAATGGGCAGAAAGACCGGACCAGAGTGTTTTAGGGTCACCCACTGAGCAGCCAATGCAGTTGCACTATTGTTTGTAGCTTTGGACAAAAAGAGCTGCATGATGGAATAAAGATGACCCAGACAGTAAGAACAAGCCCAGCACGTCAGAATCATAATTCAACTTCAGAGCTAAAAGTTCAGGGAGGCCTCTTCCTCAAATCACATTCATAACTCTGAGCACAAGACATATAAACAAGCTTTTTTGCTTCTTGCCCTCATTTCCTTCAGTGGATCTCGTGGACAACTAATAACGACTTAATCAGCCTGATTGCACATTCATCACTGTGATCTGTTTCTTTTTTGCAGCTGACGAGAGGAAGCATGTTTTACTTGGGAAATGAAATATTTAGTGACCTGTTGCTTTTGCCCTTCCACTGGAGGCAGAGGCCCTACAGCTGAGTAAACAGCAGGGCCGTGTGGTGAACAGGTAACAGCGAGGGCCTCATCTGCTCTGTGCTGACCAATACAATCATTGTTACACTGGCCACAGGGGCAGAACTTAATACAAACGTGTGTTATAAACAGGATAACGAAAAGAAAAGTCATGCTGTTTTTGGTGTAAAATGTGCTAATATACAACACAAAAGAGTTTACAGTTTAAACAAGCAGCCCACAATCAAATTTAAAGCATGGTAGAAGATGAGAGCTGAGCAGAGATAATGAATCATTAGAGGACGGTAGTTTCTCATCATGAATCTGAGTGGGAACAGTTGGGAATAAAGATGAAACTCAATTTTTTTATTCAGTAATACTTGATATTCAATTCAGAATAAAAATAAGTCAAAATGTCAAGAAAAAAAGCCAAAATGATGAGAATAGCATTAATATAGAAGAGTTTTAAGCAATTTTAAACTGATTTTAGATAAAAATGCTTCATATATATACCATTTTTTTTAAAAGATCTTCAGGGTCTTTTTCTGTCTACTGCACACGAGTACAATGTGATTTGACATTATCAAGTATGACTAAAGGTGGTCAAGAGATGCAGTTTACGTTAGGGATGCACAAAATTAGTTGAACAATATCAGTATTGGCAGAGATTTGCCGAAAAAGTTTATTATCAGTATCGGCAGTTATGAACATTTTCGCTGAAATTTTGAGTCAGTATTTTGGACCCACACATGTTGAGTATATTATGAATATACAGTCAAGAGAAACTGTCAAATTGTTGATCTCTTCCAAGCTTTAGAGAGCTTTATCACTCTGAAAAGACACACATCCACACTTTTATCTAATCTGATTATTGACAACATCATGGGGTTTATGTGTATTTCCTGTAACTCGGGCAAATCCTGAAGTTTGGTATGACCTTTTCTTCTATGCCTGGGACTTTGTGAGGGCATTTATCTGCACTTTTTGTTTATAGTCTCAAAAGTTTTAATTTATTCATAACACTGTAATTCAAATTTATTCTTAAAATGTTTAAAAAAGTTCAAAATTTTTTTGGGGGGAATGAAGTTTTAATGTTTTATCCCTGACCATACAAGTAACAAACACTAAAGTTTCACAGAAGACAAAATGTGAACCTTTAGAGAGAGCACCCACATTATAATGTGAAAAAGACAGAGCTGAAACAAGAAAACAAAAGTCACCCTTTGATGAAATTTGATCCATCTTTGGCTGCTTGAGCTGCTCTCACCAGTGACTTTTATATGAGCCTCAGTGATAACCTCGATCTTTCTTTAGCTCTAGACTTGTGTGAGATAAAATAGTTTGTGGTTCTATATCTCAGGGATCTGTCTGTTAAATTCCTCATGTGGTCCATTTTGAACACATTTTCTATAGTGGGGTATTAAGTCGCCCAGCAGCATGAGATGATCAAGAGAATCCAGCATAGTCCTCCTTAAAAAACCCACATCTCATACACCACAGCCAAAGAAGTTCAAGGAGAACTAAGATCTTTACAGCGGGTCCATTCGGCCAACTTCAAAGACGGATATGAAAACCAACAAGACCAGAGGGCTCAGGAGATGTTGGGAAAATGAGAAGAATCAATATCTTTGAGAGGAAAGTGGGGGAATTATGTAAATGTATTATTCAAAGCAAGGGAGATGTCTCGATGTATTTTTATTCCTGCAGTTACATCCAATGAGTGTCTGAGTGGCTCCTCCTCAGAGATTTATCAAAGATCTGTTGTTTTGGCAATGATTGTATCACTGAGTCATTTAGAGAGGTCATTTATGAGACTGTAACTGGAGAAAACCATCAGAGGCATCAATATATTTAAATTCTGGTGGCTGATGCCACACATCTGCAATATACCACCTCATCAGGAGGGCAACAAAAGGCAAATGAGAGGTTAAGTACATGAAGAAATAGAGGTTCACTCCAATAATCTGATATTTAGTACAAGCAGTGCATTTAGGTATGTATATGGGCCCAGGAATAGAGAAAGTTTTTTAAGATGTATCAGTAAATTAACAAGGATGTAATTATAGACACAATATGTGGGATTTTCATAAAACTGAAAACTTAAATGAGTAAATCAGTGATGTAAGAGACTAATTTTAAAACGTATTTATATGAAATCTGAACACCCACAATATCTCAACATTTTTCTTAAGTATTCCAAAGTAGGTCTAAGGCTAGAAAAAAATCACAACTCTTTATGGCTGTGACAGTACATGCCTTGTTGTACCGAGCACAATGACAGGGTAGAGGCGGCATGTATATCGCTGCCATGGAAATTCTGGCCGTCTCATCAAATCACCCCTTTAACAGAGGGGCTAAACCAGACGTTTCCATGAGTGGCGCATAATAGGATGTCTCCTTTTCAGACCTTTCCCAACGTCATGTGAAATGGGTCCAAAGAAAAAATTTCATTTTACTATTTGGTTAATACATCTTACAGGTGTTTTTTTAAAGAGTCCTCCATTTACACAAAAAAATAACCTGAGGTGAGTGGGTCAAAAAGCCTATCAATCTTTACATATCATTGAAGTGCTTTGGTTAAGTTTCCAGAGCATCAGATGTTACATGTTATTGTTTAAGACAATATTATTCATGGGAATGATATGGTTGATACTGACTCAAAAAAATAAAATACGTCAGGACTTTTGCTGAGTAAAAAGATAATTAACACTAACATATGCTTACTGGCAACAGGAGTTTTACCTTGAATTTATCTCTTTAAATGTGTTTATATAAAGATCATTTCCATTTAATTTCTTTCTCAACAAATGGATAATTTATTTTTAAGTCATCCCTGTTTACAGTACATGGTAAGGTGCAGGTGGCTAAAGCAAAGGCCCTGTGTGACATTAAGCCAATATTGTTTTGACTTCCTGTTATTTCTTTACAAAAAGAAAAACATACATAGATATTCAGCCCGTATTAAGCTGAAAATAAAGACATGAGTACAATGTGTGTTCTTTTCAATAAATAACACACAGTCTACGTTGGTCAGGGTTCTTACAAACTTTTTAATATCAGATTCAGAAACAAGCAGAGAAAATTAAAAGACCCTTTATCCACCAAAGATCAAATGAAATCATCACAATACGGTATAAATGTATTTACTTTTCCATTATGTGCTGAAGTGTTGATTTGTTGTAATATTTTGTTAGTAGAGGATGGGTACACATCTGCCAACCATTTTACTAGAACATTTAAATGCTGTCCATAAAGATTCAACAATTTTACTCTGTTTGAACTACCTGAAGTCATCTTCATTATGACAACATTTCGGGCATGGGACCAAACAAGAAGTCGAGGATTGATGAAGCTAGATCGGTTGTGCCTGATCAAGGTCTATTGAATTCTCAGCTCTCAGCCATTCTCAAATGAGCAGTCAGCACTAATGCATCCATATCATGTCTATAAGTGTGAATTGATTTATATTGCTGCAAAGCATCCCCAAGACATTGAAAGAGCACCATTGGATCCCAATACCAATTATATATGTTTGTTTCTGGGGAAATGGCCACTCAGTACAATGGATCAATGTGGACATCAAAGGTCAGAGCAATACATTTCTGCTGAAAGTTAGTGTGCCATCAAGCTGCTCATCTGGCAGCAAGCAAGCTTCTGCAGAGTGGATGTGGGAAGCAAAAAAGATTGTTTTCTAGTTTGAATCATGCTCCTTCCTGTTGGGGTATCGTTTAGTCCATTGCTAAATTAATACTTTTAAAACATTTCTGGTGCCTAATCACTGTCTGAAATTACTCTCTTAAGTTAAAACAGAGTACTGATTTTGTTTACTCATGTTGCTGCCCATGATGTGTCTGTTGCCTCTCATGGCCTTATATTCAGCCACAGGAAATATTGGTCAGCTAACCAAACAAAGAAGGTAGAGGGGGTTCAGCATCTTTGGCTCTGAAATGTAGAGAATGGTAACAAAATCTGTGTTGAATTTTGGTTTTCTTGGTATCTCAGTTATTGGTCCTGTGACAATCACCACAAAATACCAGATTTCAGTACCCATCCCTAATCTTAAGCACAAATCGCATCACAAAGAAAAAAAAAAATGTGCCCAAGTCTGCAGTAAATAAAATCACTGTATAAAGTTCATCCAAGTCTTTGAAGTTTTGATATTGAGGCCATAAGCACAGGCTGCCTTGGCAGTTTCCACATACACTCTCTAAACTAAAAGAACTGTAAACCCCCCCGTAGGAGCAGAGCCCATCGATATTCATATGCAAATCCAGCTAAAGACCATATTAATTGCCTGGGCCAGAGCGCCTCCACTGAAACCAACACCTGGCAAGCCTGCCGAGAGGATATCCTTATGTAAGCATGCCTTATAGATTGTTGCTTCTTTCCCTTTTTACTGCTCAGGCCTCTGAGGACCTTTTGAATCCATATTAATTTCCTCTTCGGCAGTTATGTAGGCAGGGTATGAACTGTGCTATTTCACTTTTAATCTGTCAGTAATTTAGTAATGTGTAAACTAATTATGCAGCAATATTAATGTAATTGGTTCTGGGAGCTGTTCAGAAAAATCAATGTGTTTGCAGAGAATGTAGTAAATTGCAGTGGGTTATTATAATCATGTGTCAAGTGCTGATTATGTTATGAAACTAAAAAGTGGATGTCAGCCACAGGTCAATACAGCCCGGCTCTATAAAATCTATGCCTCTCTATTCATTAATGTGAGAGGAGTCAGCGAACACCATCTCCACTCGCTCCACTACTACAGCCACTTACAGCTCAACTTCCTGTTTATATGATTACAGGAGCCTAGGGGTTTATAACTTGGCATGTAATGAATATGAAAACAGAAAAGAGGCAGGATTACAAACTGATTTTTATCTCTGCACGTCATCATGTTTGTTGAGGTAAAATGAGGATATGGTCTTTTTAAAATATGTTATTGGAAGGTGTCTACCCTTTAAGCAATATAGAAATAAGCTTGCAGACAAATATATCAGGGAAAAAGACATGAACATGTATATGACATTACTGCTATGGCTCCGAAACAGTGAGGCTCAATTTTAGATGATTAATTTTTCTGAAATCATTGTTACTGGTTACCCTCTATGTCTGTGAGCAGTAGTGTTGCACCAACTGTGAAAACTAGCGCTGTTGTCCAAACCGAAATTTAAATAATAATATAGCTGACACTGATGCCAATACAGATGATTTCCTGATATCATTTTTGGTGTAACTCTCCCAAAATGTCAGCATTTTCTCTTATGTTTGCCCTTGAAAACAGATCCCAGTTTGTTCAACAGGTCATTTATTTTTCCAAATAAGATTTTTTCCCCTTAATCAGCAGTCAGCTCCATGTCAGCATGAATTTGACATGACACAACAGCTAAACATCAGAAAATTATATCTGCTCATCCAACAGTTATGTGCTGAAGGCTGGTATTTGTTAAAAGGGCAGATAGCAATGTTAAATGCCTCTGTGCATCCCTAATGAGCAGGTTTTATAAATTTTAAACTAATAAAAGTAACTGCCAGTAATGAAAACACAGTATTTATTCATTAAAAATACTGCTTTTTTTCATTTCTTCAAAAGTATTGATTTCTATCCATTCCATCAGCCTTTTCAAGGAGTCACAAACATCACACGTGGCAAATAATTTATGGAGATTTATCCGTGGTAGGTCTGCTACTTCTGTTCTAAACTCCACTAGGGATAGGTATCAAATCAAGCAACAATGCACTGCCAACACACATGGCACCAACCAAGCCAATCACAACACCACTATGTTGATTAGGCATCATTTTTCATGAGTATAGATCTTTTCATTAAAGGCTAAAATCCTAAAACCCTCATAACAACTTAATCCACATCAGAACGAGAATGGCAAACCACCAGTAAAATGAAGGGTGACTATTATATCTTTTTAATATTTTGATTATTATCAACAAATCCTAATTACAATGACGTTGGGGTGTTGTGTAAAATGTAAAAAAACGAACAAAAAAAAATACAATGATTTGCTGAGACTTTTAAACCTATATTGAATTGAATACACTACAAAGACTAGATCTTTAATGTTCAACTGAATAAATTTAATTGTTTTGTTGTGAATAACACTCATTCTGAATATGGTGCCTGCAAGGCATTCCAAAAAAGCTGGGACAGGCACAAGAAAAGACTGGGAAAGTGTCATGACTGAAGGAGCTTCCAGACTGTTATCAGCACAAAGTTGAAAACGCCAGCATCTGTTTTGATATGGGGGCTGTTGGTGCCCATAGCATGGGTAACCTGCATATCTGTGCAGGCACCATTAATGCTGAAAGATATA
This sequence comes from Cetoscarus ocellatus, assembly GCA_037902135.1. Taxonomy (NCBI): domain Eukaryota; kingdom Metazoa; phylum Chordata; class Actinopteri; order Labriformes; family Labridae; genus Cetoscarus; species Cetoscarus ocellatus. The sequence continues at coordinate 998,617 of JBAMNC010000388.1, forward strand.
CAGGTTTTGGAGCAACATATGCTACCATCCAAGCAACACCTTTTTCATGGACATCCATACTTATTTCAGCAAAACAATGCTAAACCATATTTTGCACATGTTACGTGACTTCATAGTGAGAGAGAATGGGTACTAAACTGGCCTGACTGCAGTCCAGACCTTTTTCCAACTGAAAATGTGTGGTGCATTATGAAGCGCAAAAGCAGCAACGCATATCCTGAACTGTTCACTGAAGTTGTACATTAAGCTAGAATTTGAAAATTCCACCTAAAAACTATAATTTGTTTTAATTTACATTTTACACAATGTCCCATCTTCATGGAATTGAGGTTTGTATATGTCTATTCTGCCCAAATGCATAGATGGTAAATTGTCATATCTACCAGTATAAATTACTTATTTAAACCTGCTTTACAGACAAATGGCAGAAAAAAATCTGATCTTGATTACAAAGAATTTCCTCTGAGCAGCCAAATTTGCTGGTTAGGATAATGAGGAAATCTGTTTCTATAAACAGAAAACAACAATACTCTAAAAGTTTATACCAATGGAAATGGATTGTCCTGCACTCTTAAACTTAGTTGTTTGAAGAGACTGGCACAGAATACTGTGGGGCTGAATGATGTCTTAATGCAGCAGTGATTGAGCTAACTCGCCATCTCTGGTAGCAATTATAGCTGTCGGGGGTTATGATTGATAGTCTTTGTTTACAGTGTTTAAAAGTGGGGACAGATTTCAAAACATCATTTTGTAGTGCACATAAATAACTGGGTCTAACTCAAACGTTAATCCGGAGTAAAGACTTTAGCATTTGCACCACAAGGTTCAATAATCAAACAGCAATAACATTTCCCATCTTTACCATGAAATTATGTCCGCTTTTTATACCCGCTCATACATCTTAACTTGACAGGTTTCAGTCGACTGTGACCATTACTGGAGGTAAATACAGTGCTCATGTCAAACTGCACATCCTCATTAAGGGAGTGGTTTGGACTTCCCCCAACTGAAAGTGATTGAAATAAAACATCTGAATAGAGACTGAATGAGTTTAAACTGCCTGCAGTACATAATCTAAGAAAGATGAATACTGATTCTGAATTCATTTAAATGGGGACACCAGATCAAAAAGATTCCCATTTCTATTTTTTCTTTTTTTTCACTGATTTAACTTCAAATTCCACAAGCGTTTCTTTGGGGGAAAAAAGCTAACATTTTTCAGACTTTTCCTTTGACTGTTGCAGAAATGTCTTCACCCTGTCTGATACATATCAGATTTGTTTTGCCAACACCAGAATCTGTGAAGTGATTGAAGCTTGTATTCCACATAGAACGCATAAAAATCAGAGTCAAAATCAAACTTAAGCACTTAGAAAAGGAGCACATCATCCTGTGACTCCAGTAAATGACTTTGTTTTGTTTTATGCTGTTTAATTTGCAATTTATGTATTCCCACATCATGTAAAGACATTTTCAGTGAAAGCAAAAAATGCTTACACACTCTATTGACCACATAGTGTATGTTTTTATGGGGTATCTAGGTCAAAATTGTGAAGGCATGAATAAAAAGTTAAATGAACATGTCTTATGAAGTACAATGACAAGTCAATGTTCATACTTTTAATGTAATGACCTCATGGAGCCCCTACTTAATAGTGTCAAACTCAAGCCATGACACATCTTGGTGCCCCATAATATTTGATCATTAGAGGCTAACACTCCAATTAAAGCTTGTTTACATTCTACTTTTTTTTAGCTTTATATGCCCTTTTGAGTGTTAAATTTTGTCTCCTCTGATGACACAGCACTTATGTAAACATGACAAAAAGTTCAGGGCATTAGGACATCTCCCTTTCTCTGTGGCGCCAGTAGCTGCTTGAAAAGGCCCTCCTGAATAGACCTAACAGTGTGACATCTTACAACTGTTTCATCAGCCAAAGCCTGTCAAATGTTGTGTACTCTAGCCTTCCACCCCAACCGCCAAGAGTTGAGGCTGTAGTTATGGTATTAGTTCCTGCCATCCGGCCCACTGATGCATTATGAGCCAGAAATAGCATTGAGTCGTAACATTGTTCAGCACAAAGACATTCAGAAGTATTCATTAAATAAAATAAAGATAAATCTGCATTTAGGCAGCTTTGGATGGCACTTGCATATTGATTGGAGCGACAAGTCAACATTTTGCATGCAGCTTTGTAGATGTTAACCTGTTAAGAGGACCGGAGGCTTGCAGTGCTAGCAATGCTAACATTCCTCCTGTTCTGCGTTAGCTTTTCTGTTGTGATATTCAGCCAAATCCAAGCCACAATTCTCTCCCTTTCGACTTGCTTGCCTTGTTGGTTCTTGTTTGGTTCAGATGGCTTTCACACCGACCCCGAACCAAAATCTGGTCCACTTGGAAGCGAACCAAAACCACTGTTTTTATGGCGTAACAAAGTTCGGTTCCTTGGTCTGCACCAGAGTTCATGTGAGCTTTCACACCAGCCCAAACAAACCAAACTTTCCACGAAAGTGAACCAGAGTCTGTTTCATCCAGAGCAAATGTGGTAGGTGTGAAAGCACCCTCAGACAAACTGAGACTAGCTGGATCAGCGACATTTCCCATGTAGGGAAAGAGCAGGAGCACCAACAAAGCATGTCAGACAGAGAGAGAGAATACTTGATCAGGGGTACTCTGTACATCAAAACTAGAAAGCTTTTAACATCAATGATAGTGAGCGTACCCTTGCAGTCATCAAAAATCATTAACACATTGGCTGATTAATTAAAAGCCCACGACAACATAAGTACAGAGTAAGAACAGAAAAATGAAACTTCTTTACTCAAGCAATGCCTGATGTCTTATCTGAGCACCATTCATTTTTTTCCTGTGTCAGTTTTAAATAGTCATGTTATATCCTCAGTGCTTTTCTCAGGTCCTGTCTGAGCTTGGGGTTAGCCAGGGATACTGAAACATCTTTTTACTTCCAATTCACACTAAACCTCTCTCCTGTTTAACAAATTGCCTGAACCACAGAATTCCTTGTCTGGGGAAGACTAGATCAAGCTTTGAAGTCTGCAGGTCAGTGTAAGGCCAGTATTTGAAGTCACTGCTGAGGTTGGACTAAGCTGATTTGCACTGGTGAGGGCACAGGAATAACAGCAGAGGCAGAAACTCTGGAGTAGCATGCTTTCCATCAGAAACAGTCCACCGTTTGATACGTATAATCTGTCTGTAATTCATATAAATCATTTTAAGGATAAGTAGTTTATGTACCACTAAACTTTTTAAAGTTTTGGAGTGGCCAGATATCCTTTGACAAATTGACTTTTGATTGAAAATTTAGGGGCGGGAAATCAAATAATACAATCAATTTAACATTTTTTCCAAATAACAAACTGAAATGTTCCAAGGTAGATAATTTCAAACCTGTGAGTTAAAAGGTTAAAAAACACCCAAAAAACAGTCAAAACTGAACACTTTTCATTCAACATAGAGGTTACATAGTGCTACACACTTTATCTTAGAAGTCAGAAAATCCAACTCGTAAGTCAAATATGTCACCCAGATGGGTGATGGGTCAAACTCTGATATTCAAAAGAACCTCAGTTATACCAGTTTGGGAACTCCTTAACAAAGCACAATTCATTTGTACAGGCTGAGTTTAGTTTGTTTCCATGGAATTATCCTAGTGGCAAATACATACCAGAATATGAGACAGGGAACAAAGGTGGTTAAACTATCAAGTCAGCTCTTCTGGGTTCTTTCTTAGCATGTGTACTTTTATCAATAATTGATAAAATAACTGTTGTTATGCTGTTTTGCAGCCTGCTGCTTTCTAGAAGCTTCCTTTCTTATGGACTACGTTAAACTGCGTTACATCCAGACACTGAAAATATGATGACAATACATGCATGTTTCCCATTTCATCACATCAAGTTGCAAAATGTACCCTGGAGCAGCCAGAGATACATGCACACAGTAAACCTGTGGCCTGGGGGCCATCATGTGGCCCTCCTTGTCCCTTAATGGGGCATCATAACTTATTTTTCAAAATCAATGAGTTGTTACCAAGAAGAAATAAAAATCAGTCATAAAAATATGAAAAAGAAAAATAATATAATGATTTATTATCGGACCATGTTAAGTTCTTTGTAAGAAATCAGCGATACAGATAACTTGGTTTTCTTTGAAACTTTTGAGATGCCTTATCAAATATATGTGTAAAAAGAAAAATACCATTAAGTAAAAGATATCAGAATAACCAGTAAATAATGTTTAATCCAATGAGTTGTTTAAAATATACTAAATAAAACAGCCCTATTTGCATTGGAGTTTAAATACTTAACTGTTAGTAAAATTCATCTTGATGTTAAAACTAACTTCACTGATGAGTCAGAAAGTTCATTTTGGATCACAGAAATGCTACTCCAGGATCCCCTTTGCAACTTAATATCCTCATCTTACCCAAGTATTGTTAGTTATAGCTTTGGTCACATGATTACAAACTCCAACAATCTGGCATGTACATCATTATCTCCATTTTACAGATCGAATAGTGCCATAAATGCAGCTTCCACAAGATGCCACCTACAATCCATTTGCTTTATGGCCTCTTATCATATTCTGGTTGTCAAACATTTTGGCAAGATGGCAATTTAATGTAACTGTCTTCAATCATTTAGCCAGCTCTTTGTGCTCATCCAAATTGCTAACCACAAATAAGTTTGTAATGTTACAAATACTTTAGTTTACTGCCATTTAACATGTTGATAAAGCAGGTAGAAAAATAAGGGAAGAAACTAAACTGATTCAGATTAAATAAGACAATATTCCTACGGACTAAAGTTATGCTAGATTGATGGTTCATCTAAAATTCAGTGAAAGTCTTTTCAAACTTCAAACAAATACTTGTTCAGGATTGGATCCCTTATCAAAATAGCTTGATGTATTTCCTCCAAAGAAAAAGATTATTCTCAGCTGCTGCCCACACACCAAGCAATATTTTAATAAAATACAATGGCACATGTGCTGTAGGTACCCAACAAAACAGTCTCAGGGCAAAGGTTGGTCCTGCCTTTGACTCGCTCACAAGTGGCACAGAGCCCTCACCATGCTGAGTGATTTGCTCATGGCAAAGCTGGTCAAGCAGGGAATGACTCACAAAAGCTAAGGTCACAGGCAGATGATGAGAGTAATTAATCTTGCTTTGCACTCCACTTCCTAATTATTTGCTGCCGTGATTATGCCCCTAATAAGACTTCACCCTCCTGAACTGATGTAGCCTATCTGGACCTCCTGCCAGTAGCAACAGAAACACTCCATAAATTCGAATTCATGTGCATGTGGTAGCAACAAATAGGATAACATGGCTTTATTTGTGATATCTGTTTCAGAAGAAAAGTGAAAAATCACTTCACACCACCACGACCCAGCGACCTCACACTTCAGTTGCCTACAACAGTGTTTGACAAGCTCTACTAGGCACCACATCCCTTACTGTAGGAAATTACACAGTAAAGGGAAGGAGGAGAATTACTGAGTGACTTATCAATTCACTCGTCAGACTTTTTTGACACTTTGTGACAAATTAGCCTGTGTGAGTGCAGCAACGACTATAGCAATGAACATTTCCAGCAGATTCAGACAGCACTGATAGTTGGATACTCAACAGAGGAGAAGTGACATGGAGACAGTCAGTCACAAAGCCGAGGGATAAAGAACACTGGAGTAGCAGGAGAAAGCAGGATGAAGACCCCAGGGCTCAAACAGAGCCAGATTTTCCCTTATGCGTTAGTCTGTAGTCTGGAGGAGCCATGGCCATTGATTGAGGCTGGAGAGCCATGGAAGCCGCCATTTAGGCTGGAGCAATACAACTGTGCGGGTATTGATTGATGAGGCTGCTCCTGTTAATATTATTTATGGAAGGGGGCTACACTGCTCCCCGGCAGAGTAAGACTCCCCATAATAAGTGGTAATTGATGGCATAGGAGGCCACAGCGCTCTCACCCTGCCTCCCCTCTACTCACTGACCCCAGCCCTGTGAAAGTCAGATGGATTGCCTCTAACACAGTTATGATTGATATTATCAGATTACATAACCCGCTACAGAAGCCTTGTGGGCCCACTCAAGTGGGGCACATTGATTTTTGATTAGGACGCCACTCAACACATCAAGGAAGGAGCAGGAAAAAATATTTCCTGCAGTTCAGGCTGTTTCGAAAGGTTTCTGAGGGTATGTTTTCCAATATATCAGTGGCCGAACAACAATTTGTGTTATCACACAGAAATAGTAAAGAGCAGTGAGTCTTGTCGTCAGGTGTGATCTTATGCCGTCTGTTGTAACTTGTGTTATTGTGTGTTATTATGTATCATGTATTATGCTTTTATCATGTTTTGTCTGCTTATCTTTAGCTAATTTGGTTGGTTGGTTTTTTTATTAATATGAGTTTCCAGGTAGGGCTGAACAATATATCATTCTGACTTTCAACTGCAGTCTGCACATGTGCAAAAGTCACATCGTAGGATATGCAATATCAGTCATGTGACTCACAGCACATCATGCTGCCATTTGGGTGCTATATGATTGAGAACATATCTGCAACTCGTTTCCATAACCAAGTAAAACAGTAACAGTAGAAGTCTGGAAGATACCATCATCAGTTGACTTTTTTAGAGAGCATGGTGCATACAGAGTCACCATGTTACCAGTACTTAAAATCTATAAGCTACAAATGACGCTCATCAGTGATACAGTGGTGTTACTATTCAAAGAGTAACTATAAACTTATTTCTCTCTATCTGTTCTCTTCTTTTTATCATTATTATTAAAATACTCATATGTATCTCAAGTAAATATGTTTAACAGGTGTGCTCTTCAACTCTGAAAATAATTGATTAAGTTAATTTCTTATCACAGTAACACGCGACTGATTGTTTGACCTTTTAAATTCTGGTTGGGCGACAGGTCATTGACCAACTTATCAATTAACCAACTGACCAATTGAACTTAAAACAACAATTTACAGGAACAGAGATTAATCAGTGAACAATTTGTACTGACAGCTAAGCATACCTTCTCAACAACTGCTGTCTGGTTTCAGAGGTAGGTTAGCAGGTTTCTAAATGTACCTGCAGTACATAGCTGGACTGTTGATGTGTGTTGTAGAAGAAACTCAAAGTGACCAAGCTTGGAGTGCCCCCACGCTCAACCTCTTCCAAACCCTTCTAAATTACTGTGAACAGTTAACATCCAGACAGGTCTCAAAGGCGTTCTGTGATTTCGGGGTAAATTTTGCATGTAGCTTGCCATAGGATGAAATCAAAATATGAAACATATTAGTGTTTCCCCTGAGCACTGCCACGGTTTTAAATGCACATGGTGTTAAGATGACGCTTAATAGACGGGCATCTGTGTACCTGAGAAGGTGTGATTCAGGCTGTGATTAATGTCTCTTCATGACTTTTTTGACACCTCTTGGGTAATGGCACCTTGTTTTAGAAATGGATAATTTCCTTTAATTTCAGTGAAGAATTTTCTCATCAACATTTTCCCTAACTGGAAGAGTCATTTTCAGCTTTCAAGAGAGATGGATGTGGAAAAAGAGCATCTGAAAGGGAGCAAGCAGCTTGTTATGCGTCAATTAAAAAAAAAAACTACACACACACACACACACACACACACACTATATATATATATATATATATCTACACATACATATATAAAAAAAATATAAATGTGTGTTTTTTTTGTTGGGGTGGGGGGGGGGGGGGGGGGGGGGGGGGGTATGGCATCGCAGTGCAGAAAGCTAAGAGCATCAGAGAGGCTACTGTGTGAAGTGACCTCCGGCTGACCAGAGAGGAGGGAACAAGGCAGGGGTTATGTCGCTTGGCGATTCATCTTAAAGTAGGGGCTGAGGTAATTTATGAGGGTCTGCTTATTTAAAACCCCAATATTCCAGATTCTACATGGGTGACATGAAATAAAACACCACAAGGTTAAAAAAGTCTATGCAGTCACTTTAGTTTAAAGGCTTGGTCTCAGCAAACAAACTCTAACTTCACAAAATGAAATGCAGCACAAAGCTAAAGAATGCAAAAACATGATGAAGAGTACAACAGAACTAAATCTCTTGATGTTATGATAGACTGTGATAGACTTTTGGACTCTTAAACATTTAATTTGACAAAGGATCGAGACAGAAAAGGGGGCGAAATAGAAAGTAAAGAATGGCAAAACAGAAACTTTTTCTGCTTAAAGGTGTAGCAAATGGGAAAGAGCAAGAAACCACTTGAGTGTCCACTGAGTGTGAAAGTAGAAGCACCAGATACAAAAATGCCAAACCCAATACCCACAAGTATCAACAGTAGAAACAAACATGTTTATAGGCTGGTTCACGTAGTACACACGTGGGAGCACATAGTAATTACTAATTACTAATTCGTTTCAAGTTATGCAGAAATAGGGACATTGCTTACATGACTACAAGCTTTCTCAGTGAAGCCGTTTGTTAAGAGTCTTAAGACCCCCTCATCTTTCCCAAAGCACCTTGCAATCACCAAATGACTGACCAGATTTAAACATAGGTCACCAGCTACCAGGACACCAGCCTCTACCACACTGAAACACAACCAAGCAAACCAGTGCTTCATATCACAGGTCTTTTTCTTTTAAGAGGTCTCCTTCCATTGCTTCCAAGCGTAGTACTGACAGGGTTGGCACCATTTCATTTTCTGTATAAAATGAGCTTTGTAGTTGAGGGATGAAAAGAACCTCTGCCTGTACTATTTTGCATTCAGTCAATAAATTTAAAGATAAATTAGGACAGACTTGTAAATATGATAACAAGAAAGTGTTCCTCCTGCGCACTTTCCTCATTTATTGCATGTGTGGGCAATCTTCCAGATAGAGTTGAATTGATTTGTTTAATGATCTTCAATCCCTCCAACGCTTTTCCCTCATTTTCTAACAGCCTGCCTCTAACCTTCAGCATCTAATGCCCTAACCCCCTGCCTCTTTATCCCACCCGCACCCTCATCAGCACAGAGTAAAGCTGTGAATATGAACGTTATGAGCTTTGGGTTCAAAACTTAATGGTTCACAAATCAACCACTATGGATTTTCTGCTACTCCAATCAATAGCTGCTGGAAGGGGGTCATGATTTCCAGCTTTCAGATATACTCCCACTCTTAATTCATATAACTGATTAAAAACTCTCAGTGAGATAGAATAGTCTGAGTTAGTCATAGACAAAAGGCAGAAGTTCACGCTTAAAAAGTGTCATATTCTTCTAAATTGAAACATGGCATTGTAATTCAAAAGCATGCATGAGTGTCACACTATCATCTACACAGAACATCAATTTACATTTTACCAAGAACGCTCAGGTCTATAGACTTCAGGTCTGGCTGTTGGGATATGAGCATGACTTGGAGGCCCTGTCTGCACAGGAGACCTCGACATGATAGCCAAACAGCAAAGAGAAACACAGAGCCGTTCACTGCAGGACAGCCTCACATGATTAATGACCTCAAATTAGGGCCTGGATGGCAGGTTTCTTGGGTTCCTTCAACCCACACAACCCCCAAGCAATGATAATCTCTCTAAGGAATGCCTAAACAGCAACACCATCAGATTCTGGACAATACACTCTGCAGTAAGAGTTGGACAAAATATCTATGTAGTGATACTGCCGTTCTGGCATATGCAGTCCAATTGTCAACACATAGCACTATTACTCCTATTACTAAAACACAAAGGCTATCTGATTTCTTTGTCAATGGGACTGGGCACTGCAATATCCATGGCTCCTCATGGTGGTGCCTATAACATAAACAAGGGTTCCATGACCTTGATACGCCACAAAGGAAGACATGGACAGTGAAGTAAACAGCTATCAGAAACTACAGAAGTTACTTTCTGACTTACAATCCCAAAGAAATGCCGGTTTGATTTTTGAGTGATAGAGCATTGTAGTGCAAGATTTTCACCAACTTTTTGAGACAGAAGTTTACAAACTGTGACATAAGAGGAGCTCCTGCTTTGTCAGAAAAATGCTGCTGTTGCACTATATAATACAGCAGTCATTGATATTCCCTGTTAAACAATGCCCCAAATAAAGAGGCATTTTACAGAACCTCTTTTCAATTTACACTTGAAGCAAAGCTTTAACATGCTGGCAGTTTACAATGGATAAAAGACAAACATCTTTTAGAATGACTGACATCACAGGGAATAGTTGTTAAATCTGGTGTCCTACAGGTTATTAAAAGTTTTTTTTTTACACAAAAATGCAAGCAAAATGTTAACATGTCTATAAATGAGCTTAATTTGTCTGTCAAAACATGTGTATCTAATGAATGAAGTGTGCAATAACACCTGTATAATTCTGTTAATTTGGTGAAAAAGGGGTAGTGGGATCTTTGACTTATCTCAGTCAGTCAAATTCTCTAAAATATTTATTTAAAGGGATAGTTAAGGTTTATTGAAGTGGGGCTGTGTGAGGTATATGGCATGAGCCTAACTGTGAGCTCGAGTGTCACAACTCAGTTCTCTCCCTGCTCAGAAATCTCAAGATAGATGCTAAAGCTATACCGAATGCTACGCTGAATGAAAGTTCATCAGCAAAGCAAGTATTCGGCTCATATTGATTGTTTGGTTTGTAAAGACAGAAGCCACGGCATCAATAATAAGTGTACTTCATAACAGCACACAGTATGTTCGTTTTGGGGGTAAACTGAACCAGAGAAACATTCTTTGTCAAAATTACTGTGCTTGATCAGCAGGGTAGTCCTTAAACATTTGTGCATTTGGCTTATCTTTATTTGGAATGTAATATTATTTGTGTATTTAGCAAAATTCAAGTAAGACCTTAGTTTGATCCTTATGCTGCTGGCAGAAGGCCTGGTAGGCTGTGCCGTGTATTAGGGTTGTCAAAATCCTCCGTGTGCCAGTGAGGGTAAAGATGCAGATAGATGCGCATCGCAGGGACAGTGAGGGATCATCAGTCACTTTGTGTGATTTCATAATTCAAACGGTGTCTTGATATCTCATGTGCCTGGTTTAAGTGAACACAAAGACTTAAAAAATGACAAGTCAGAAAGATAGATGAATAAATGAAAAATGACCATGCTCATTCTGGTCCAGGCACCCCATTTTCTGATTATTTACTTATCTTATGTAATTGATTATTTATCTGCGGTTCTGTTTTTTCATGTTAGTAAAAAGAAAAAAAATTATGCATTTTTAAGTATTTGTCATTTTTATCCCCGTGGCACCAAAAATGTTACCGAGTATCAAATATCTTCTTGGGTATCGATATCAAGTTTGAAATTTTAGTATCGTGACAACCCTACCCTGTATCAAAATAGTGCCTTATCAGAGCGGCTTTTGTAGTGGGAAATAAATCAGATATTAACTGTTTGTAGTGTGTGATGACCCCATGCTGTTTTTGTGGCTTGTTATGTCCAACAGTTCTTTTGATTAGGCAAAACATTTGGCACCATGTATGGCAATGAATAGCATTAGCGTCTGTTCCGAGATTTCTGAATGGAGAGAAAACCAGGCTGTTACACTGGCACACATTCAGGCTCATGCCATGTACCTCACACAACCAGACTTAAAAAAAACCTGAACTATCCTTTTTTTTTATTTAAACAAACAAGACAAAACAAAAGGAAAACAAGCTGGGAATAACAATACAAAAAACAGAAACACAAACAGAAAATCAGTTTCAAGTAAATGTGAGAGGTACATTATATAGTATCCAAAGTGTGTGTGCGAAATACAGTGGGAGCTAAATTCAGAGGAAAAAAAAATAATGATAAAAATAATTAAGTTATTTATATAAATTCTCTTGTCATTATAGCAGAAATGTTTACATTAATATAATCAAGGAATGGTCTCCCTATTTTTATACAAAGGCATCAGTTTGGTAGTGCAGGAGACAAGTCAAAAAGTCCATAGGTACATATTCTATTATTGTCCTATGCAATCCCACAATTGAAGGGGCTTTTTCTGAAATCCAGTGCTGAAGAATAGTTTTCCTGGCGTAAAATGTCATAACACTGTACAGTTTTTTTTCTGATATCTATCAGTTACTACAGCCAGCCTTACAAAACCACTGTCATTAAGGCCTGGAAAAAACTCAATCGGTGGGTGAAAGGAATAAAAGAGATCTGAAAACAATTAAATACAAACCATATATGTACTTGGAAGGAGTGGCTGTTGTATTTCAATACCAGAAGACCTTTGGGATGCAACAGAAGTGTCATTAAAAAGAGAAAGGATGCATGAACAGCTGTTTTCTGTGATGGCTCACACTGTTTACCATGAATTCCCTCTGTGAGACTGGGTCAGGATCACCACAACCCCCGCGGCAGCCTGCTAAACTCCTTCCTCACATGTTGCACATATGTCAGACTGTGTCTACTATATACGATCATCTGTGTTTTTAAAGACACAGATACTATATATGGCAGGAAAAAAAAGCCATAAAAACTTAACTGTGTTGGTTTATGTTTGTACGCACTGCTGTAAATATGCCAGTGCCAGAAAGTGACATGCAAAACATTCCTATTTCACATACTGATGTAGAATTTTCTCCACAGAGAAGAGAAGTGGAAAGCCAATTTCCCAAGAAAAAACATAAAAATCATATTTAAAAAATGTCTGCCAAGTAGGAGCCAATGGGGAGGAGGAAAAGAAAGACAGAGAGCGAAAGAGTGCTGGAAGAATGTGATTAGGTCTGTTTATGGAGTCCTATCACTGACACACAAGAGCAGGACCACCTGCAGTCTGGAAGTCATTACGCTGGGGTCACGGGATATCCTACATGTAAACTCTGAGTCACTTCACCTCAAATTGGGTGTAAAGATCCCATTTCCTCCCATCGACAAACTGAACCACCTGCAGGGTGATAGGATATGATGTTGTCGAGGTCTGCAGCCTCCATCTCTATTCTATCATACGCCTACAATAGAGGAGGGTGTGGGCTACTCTTAAAGGCTCAAGATGTTACTTGCTCACAGAGACAATTGGTTAAATTTACCATTGAAAATTGATCAACTCCAATACGCACACCTAACATCTCCCTTTGCAAAACTGATGTCATTTTTTTATTTGCTGTTCTTCTTTACTTGTTTGGTTAACTTGGAACTACAAAGGGGTACCATTAGCCTGGTGGTTATGTCTATGTCCCCCCACTTACAAAGACAGTTGTTCCCAAAAAGGGCACTGTGGGTTCAAAGTTGGCCTATGACCCTTTTCCCTCATGTCATGTCTCACACTCCTCTTCCCCAGTTTCTGCCTCTATTCACGGTCTACTTTATACCTATTTAAACAAAGAAGCTAAAAAATACTTTCTTATCGTTAGGAAATGTCAAAAGCTACAGTGGAGCTGAGGAACACAGTAGATCGACTTCATGGAAAAACTTCCCTTTGGAGTTGAAGGAGTCAAAAAGAAGAAGCATACTGGACAGAACAATAAGCAGGCAGCTCAACACACATCTTCAAAAGATTTATAACAGCAAGAAGCATAAGAAACTGTATTTGTAAGAGGTTTTGAGATTCCTGAAGACTGTTATATGTTGATTTTATGTTCAAAACTTGTTTGATGGACCAAAGCCAAACAATAAAAAGGTATTTTTGCTGGCTTGAAGCCTGTAAAGATGTCTTCTAGTTAATTTACTTAGAAAAATCTTTCATAAGCACTCCTTAAAATAGTAACAGCATCACCTCTGCAGTCCGTATTTAATAATACTAATATTAACCACTGTGTATTTGGTTTCAAAAACAACCACCAAAACAATATCATGGGCCAACATAACTGTCCTTTAAGAAGGAAAGAATAGTAAAGGGACACTTAACCAGCTGGCAATAAAACAAAGGGGAACACAGCCACATATTCGTTGTGTACACTTTTCAGCCATCTCGTGACTCGAAGGCAGATGAGCTGATGGTGTGTTGAGTTAGATTGATGCTTCCCCTCTGTCTGACAGTTCTGAATCATGGCTGTAGCCGCACACACCACCAGCAGCTCTGGAATGTCTGATAAAATGATATTAATTCCACACATTAATGAGATTAATGAATCAGTGCAGCTCAAAGTAGAGAAACCAGCTTTTCTTTTTGTCTGGCCCTGAAATAATAACACAAAGGTAATTATAGTGCATCCATCAATCTGCTGCCGGACAGTCTAATTATCTGGGCATTTCTGAAGTGCTCTCACTTCTCTGCACCCATTTGTATTGTGTGATATGTTATTTTTTCATTAATGGAGAGCTCATCTGTGGCTCCTCCTGCATGTAACAGTGACTGCTTGTCAGGGGCTGCAAGAGCTATGATGGAGAGTTGAGTGTGTGAAGATTGAGAGATCCAAAATTTCCATGATGGATGAAGATGTCATACTGCTAAGAGGTACACATCATCGACTCATCGTGCATCTTGACAAAGTGCTCTTATCGTCTAAAAGGAATAATGAGGATGCTGACAGCACATCCACTATAATCAATGGCTTTCAAATGAATAATCAACTCTACTAATTGAACAGAATTTCTTAGTGGATTCTGGCTTTCAGTAAAAACCTAACACAGCCCTATCCTGAAGTTCTCTTGCAGCAATGGTATTGTTTTGTCTGCTAACCTTGTAGCACATGAAGCGAACTGCTAGAGATCACTCAAAACCATATTGAGAAGTTTTCTGACAAATGAAGGTTAGGGTCATTTTGAACTTATGTATCAAACATTTTGTTGACTGGTTGTTGCAAAGAAAAAAAATAGAATTTATACCCATTAAACATTTAAGACATGGAACACAAATTAGTTCAATTTCAAAGAGTAAATAATAGATACTGAAGAAAGTTGGCAGATGGACAACAGTAACATAAAGCAGTCCGTGCAGGTAAGAAAAGTGCAATGGAAGAAGGTAATGTACCACCCTGTCCTATTTGCTAGTTGTTAATTGATTTTTTTTCATAAAAATGGTACTCTACGGGGGTAAAAAAAGATTGTTAGTCAAACAAAGCGAAGTTTGATCTTTTCTACTCTCATTCTTCTTTGTTTGTTTTTTTGTAAGAATGAGGATGGGTATTACAGTCCAGTAGCAATGTGGTGCTGCTTGCAACATGTCCAATACCGACTGAACCAAATAACTACTCAGATTTCACAGCATTACTTAAGTACTATTCACTTTATGGCAGAGTCTGTTTCGTGAGCAATCCAACATTGCCCTCCAGCTGAAGAAATATACATTTCACGTAATATAGACATTATTACATGGGCTGTGACAAGAGTTAATATTTCAACACACTTTTCCAATCTGAAGTATTGGTTCAGTAACAAATGGTATTCTGGGCTGCTGATTACTCAGTAGTTTTAAAACAAATTATTGCTAATTATTGTTAGTTGTCCAAATTACTGTCAACATTCTTTATATCAAGATAGAGCCGCACACTCTACTAAAAAATAATAACTTTATAAAAACGATATATTAACCACTCTTCCTTTTACAGGCAGTCTGTCATCCCTGTGCAGAGATGGTTTAATTTGCGATATGGGTTTGGGGATTTCAGTCCTTTATGTATAACATACACAAAGGCACAAAATATCCTGTTTGCAGAAAAGGGACAGAGACACAGAGAAGGAGGTCTGGAATCAATAAATAGCACTCATAACTTTTCAATCATTCTTTCACCAAAATGCCCATGTGAGGAGAATAAAGGGAAGCATTCAACAACTTTCAGAGTCACATCACTGGCCCAGTAAGAAAAACTGAATAAAAACAATGCCAGACAATGCAGAGAGTCTAACAAATGAAAAAAAAACACTAACCTGGCTTTTTACTTTGAAATGCCACCATGAAGTTAAACAGTGCCCTACATTCAGGTTCAGGATATAGTTTGACAGTTTACAGTGTCCTGAGTGTACCACACACACATCATGTTCAAAAATTAAATTGTTTCATTCACGAATCTCCCAGAACATAAGCATGTTCAGACAGCATGTGCAGGCTGATCTCTGAAGAGCTGACAAGGCTCTGTGAGGAGCACTCATCACTGAAAAAGTGAAACACTGCAAGTGGCACTTAAATTGTCTCACAATCCTTTTATGATCATGGGCTGCTAAATCTTTACTGTAATTCAAACTCAAATCATCACCCAGCACCACCACTGTTTCAAAAGTAGCAATTAAGCACCAAACCAAATGATACCCAAAGTACACTGGGTGTAAGACAGCACACTTGATATATTTATAAATATATATTTAGTTATTTTACACAATCTTGTGCATCACAGTGCTGTTGGAAAAAGAGAACACAAGGTCTTTCAGTATAGTCTTTCCATACCTGGTTGAGAGCACAATTTTTTTGCCTTAATTAGGCAAATAGGGTTGAAATCCACATCCAACATGGTATTAAAAAATGAAGTTGCAGTGCAAGAAAGAGACAAAGGGACATAGAGATAAAGTGAGAGAGAGAGTGAGAGTTGCAGTCTGGAATAAATGAGTGTTTTGGCTACCTGCAATATCTGTATATCTATATCTACATGTCTAATATTGTTTCTTCATATATTTGCCAATGGGTAATTTTGTTTCCTGTTAAAGTAACACATGGGATAGCATGAACTACACAATTTTTGTCTGATGAGAGCACATCAACCAACTAACTGACCAACAGACTGAAGGGTGTCAGTCCTTGATGAGACTTTGTGTCCCGGCAATCAGTGCCCAGCGTAAACAAAAAACAAATCTTAATCCCTGGTTGTCTTTGTAGAAGCAGCTGCATAAACATCAACCAAAGCCCTGCTTTTCTCAAACAAACTCTTCAGCTTCATCATCTGGACTGTAATGGATTTCCAAAACAATAATAATTACGTGAGCTGACCGGAGCGGAACAAGCTTTGGCTCAGTCTGTCCTCCATCCCAACTAATTGTGAATCATACAAAGAGCCATTTCCTGGAGCTTCCTGACAAATGGTAACAGACAATTGACATTTTAGAGCAAATAATGTGTTTCCAGCTGTCCAAGTAACTGTTTCAGATCACCCTTTTTTCCCTTTTTGTTCTGGTTTCAACAGCATGACGCTCAGAACCTATCTTTCCATGTGTGTCACACAAAGACTCTAGCTGTTAACCTACAGGTTATATCCGTCTCTCCTGGTTAATACGTTCTACTGCACCTGAACAAACTATCACAGAGTGGGTTATTTCCTTTTTTCTACAGTTTAAAGAGGATGGAGATGTCCAGAGCTTCCACTGGCTCAAAATAGATCCACAAACATCTTAAAAGCCTTTATAAACCAAGTAAGCAACAAATCATTTGACAATGTTATGATGTGTCTCCTGTTTCTGTGAAGGAACTGGCTCGAGGGCAGAGTCACTCTGTCTGATGAACACTCCCTTTGCTCTCTACAGCCACTGCCTGGAGGGGGAGTGAATAGGAAAATGTACAAGTTGTGCTTTTTACAGCTGTAGAGTGAAACACAGACAGGTTAATGGCCATATCATAGAGTTACTTCTCTTTAATTTCAATAAAGCCATTAAAATTTTAGACAAGTCATTCTGCTTACATCAAGTGTCTTGTAAATGGATCTTAAATGTCTTTTTCTTTTTTATAAACACTGGGGTCAGTTATTTATCATGGCTGGCAAAGGCAGGCTTACTTTTAAGTGTTTCTCGTCTTTGTTTTTGTTCTGAGGCAGCACAGATGACAGTAAAATAAACAAAGAAGAAGAGAGTGAAATAAGAAACAGACCTCATCCTGTCAATGTCAGAGAGACCTTCACATGTAAACAACTACACAACATGATCTCTTTTAAGTCTCATCTTTGGCCTCTTGTCCTGCTGTCTAAAGAACATAAATACTAAATGCTCAACAACATACATGGTTACTTACACCGCTGAGATGAGCCATGGCACACCAAATCAAGAGAACTGTTCTGATGCTGTTATACTCAGCATCCCTGACATCTCAGCATATCTTTTGGATAGAAACACCTAATGAGAACAGAGAACAGTTTCAGAGCTCAAAACAATCTGCAAATATAAAAAAAGAAACAATCTCTCATTTTGAAAATGGCAGCTAAAGTGGAATCACATGCTTCCAAATTAAGACAACCACTGAGCTGCTGACTTTCATACTGATAATCTGTTCTAATCAGCCAGACAGAGACAGTTAATGTTAATGCCTGCTTATATCAGAGATGTGCATAGGTGAAGGGTGAGACTGTTAAACCCAAGCTGAACTAACATGACGCTGTTTTATAATAAATGTGGACACGGTATCATTGGCTTGCGATAAGATACCTACCACTGACATGTTGCCTTTGGACACATCTCAGATTTATCTTTGTCCATATTTTAAGGTCGCAAGAACAACACATTTCTCTACAGAAATATGACAAACACCTAGCAGCCACTTTATTAGGTAAACCTCTTCAGCAGCTTGCCAACACAAGTAATTAATCAGGCAATCACATAGTCAGAACTCAGTGCATTTAGGCATGTAGACATGGTTAAGACAACTCTCTAAAGTTCAAACTTAGCATCAGCATTACAAAGAAAGATGATTTTAGTGAATATGACATGGTTGTTGGTGCCAGATGGGCTGGTCTGAGAATTTCAGAAACAGCTAATCTACTGAGATTTTCATGCACAACTATCTCTTGGACAGAGATTTCTTTACTTTTTCACCCAGGGCACACCAAAGACCTAGCCAAAATCTCAAGGCCCACCACATTCATATCCATGTTAATTAGCCTTTGTTACATAAGCTACAGCATGTTGTTATTTTGTACATGTATTTTAACCACTTAAAAAAAGAAAAATTTACAAATGAAGTATTTAAGAATGGATCTATTAAGGTTTCACACCAAAACCTTTTCCCCCCTTTCTCTTTATGTAATATTT